>VMDO01000614.1:0-153268 GCA_007922755.1 Pedetes capensis | reverse complement strand
TGTTATATTAGTATATATTAATTATACATCTACAGCCATGGTACCCTGGTGTCCAATCCCAACAGATCTTGGAAGCTAAGCAGGGTTGGGCCTGGTTAGTACTTGAATGGGAATACCAGGTGCTGTATGTAGGTTTGGGAGAAGTACCCAGCATCCCACTCCTAAAACAATCAGCCATTGATATGAATAGCAAGGAAGCACTGAAAATATTATCTGGCATAACAGTGTTGGGCTGTGTTTTGTTCTTTGTATATAGGGTAGCTATGAGTTGGACTCAATGGCATCTAACAAACAGCAATAAAATTATTTATACAAAATAATAGGTTTCATGGTGACATTTCCATGCATGTATATGATGTACTTTGATCATTTTAACCTCTCCAGTACCCTCTTTTATTATCCCCCTCCTGCTGGTCCTTTTGTTGTTGTTGTTAGGTGCCCTCTTGTTGGACCTGATACATAGAAATTCTATGTACAATAGAACCAAACACTCTCAGATTCTGTGCCAGGCACACAATCTTTTTATGTTGAAACCCATTACTGCAGACATTGTGTCAGTCCATCTAGTTGAGGGTCTTCCTTTTCTTCGTTGACCTGCCACTCTCCCAAATACATTGTCTTTCTCTAGGGATTGGTCCCTCCTGATAACATGTCTAAAATATGTCAGATGCAGTCTAGCCATCCTTGCTTCCAAGGAGTACTCTGGTTGCACTTCCTCCTCTAGGAGAGATTGTTGGTTCTTTTGGTGGTCCAAGGTATGTTGTTGTTGTTGTTAGGTACCTTCAAGTCAGTATCTGACTCATAGTGACCCTCCTATGTACAACAGACGAAACAGTGTTCTTAGTGCTTCTCTGCTATTTGTAGGGTCTTCAATGGCAGATTGATTTTTGGGAGTGGGTTGCCAGGTCCTTCTCTCAACTCCAAGGTATATTAAATATTAATCTCTAGCACCATAAATTCAAAAGCATCAACTTCTCCTGTCTCCCTTAATCAGTGTTCAGCTTTTACAACTATATGATGCGACTGAAAATACAATGATGCAAAGTTCTTCTTCATAAAATTCAGCTTCTCAGATTATTTGCTCAGTATAGAGATTAAAGAGGCACAGTGAAATAATATAGCCTGAAATACACCTTTCTTAACTTTAACCCAGGCAGTGTTTCCTTTTTCTGTTCAAATGACTACCTCCTGGTCCATGTACAGTTTCCTCATGAGTACAATTAAGTGCTCTGGTATTCCCATTCTTCACAATGTTATCCATAATCTGTTATGATCCACATAGTCAAATGCCTTTGAATAGTCAATAAAATATAGACAGACATCTTTCTGGTATTCTCTGCTTTTGGCTAATATCCATCTGACATCAGCAATGATGTCCCTGGTTCTATGTCCACTTCTGAATCTGGGTTGATATTCTGGCAGTTCTCTGCCTATATACTGCTGCAGTCACTTGTGGATGATCTTTAGCAAAATTTTGCTTGCATGTGATATTAATATTGTTCAATAATTTCAACATTCAGTTGGATTCCCTTTCTTGTGAATAGGCATGATTATGAATCTCTTTCAGTCTGTAGGCCAGGTAGCTCTTATCCAAATTTCTTGTCATAAATAAGTTAGCATCTCCAGTGTTGCATCTGTTTGTTGAACCATCTCAGTTGGTATTCCATCAATTCCTGGAGCCTTGTATTTTACCAGTTCCTTCAAGGTAGCTTCCACCTCGCCCTTCAGTACTATTGGTTCCTGATCACATGTAACCTCTTGAAATAGTTAGTCTTTTACGAATTCTTTTTGGTATTCCTTCCATTTTCTTTTGATGTTTCCTGCATTGTTTAATATTTTCCCTGTAAAATTTTTCACTATTGCCACTTCAGACTTGAATTTTTTCTTCAATTCCTTAAGCTTGAGAAAAACAGTGTGTTCTTCTCCTTCGGTTTTCTATCTCCAGCTCTTTGCACACGTCATTATAATATTTGATTTTGTCTTCTCAAGCTGCCTCTTGAAATCCTGTTTAGTTCTTTAATTTCATCCTGTCTTCCTTTTACTTTAACTGCTAGATGTTCAAGGGCATGTTTCAGAGTCTCTTTTGACATTTAATTTGGTCTTTTCTTTTTTCCTGCCTTTTAAATAACCTTTTGCTTTCCTCATGAATGATGTCTTTGATGTCATGCCATAACTTGTCTGGTCTTTGATCATTAGTGTCTGATGCATTAAACCTTTTCTTAAGGTGGTCTCTGAACCCAGGTGGGTTATACTCGAGGTCATACCTTGGCTCTTATGCACTTGTTCTCATTTTTTTTTTCAGTTTCAATTTGAACCTGCATATGAGCAGTTGATGGTCTGATCCACCATCAGCAGCTGGTCTTGTTCTGACTTTTGAAATTGAGCTTTTCCATTCTTTCTTTCCATAAATGTGGTTAATTGTATTTCTGTATGCTCCAGCTGGTGAATTCCATGTGTATAATTGCTGTTTATGTTGGTGAAAATGTGTATTTGCCACGGAAAGGCCATTGGTCTGACAAAATTTTCCAACATTGTTTCTGTCACCAAAGCCATATTTTTCAACTACTGAACTTTCTTCTTTGTTTCCAACTTTTGCAGTCCAGTCACCTGTAATTATCTGTACATCCTGACTGCATGTTTGACCTATTTCATATTGTAGGATCTGGTAAAAATTTTCTCTGTCTTCCTTTGTGGCCTTAGTGGTGGGGGGTGTATATTTGAAAAATAGTTATATTAACTCACCATCCCTGTAGGTATATCGGTATTATTCCATCACTGACAGCATTATACTTCATGACAGATTTTGAGATGTCTTTTTTTTTTTTATGACAAATGCAACCCCATTTCTCTTTAATCTGTCATTTCCAGCATAGTAGACCATATGGTTATCTCATTCAAAGTGGCCCATGCTAGTCCATTTTGGCTCACTGATGCATGGAATGTCAATGTTTATGTGCTCCATTTCCCTTTTGATGATTTCTAATTTTCCTAGGTTAATATTATGTACATTTGATATTCCAATTATTAATGGATTACAGTTATTCCTCCTCATTTTGAGTCATGCCACATCAGCATATGGAGGTCCCCCGGGGTTTTACTCCATTCCTGTCATTAAAGTAGACTCTAATTTGAAGTGGCAACTCTTCCTCAGTTGTCTTTTGAGTGCCTTCCAATCTTGGGAGCTCATTTTCTTGCACTATATCTGACAGTATTTCTCTCCTCTTCATAGGGTTTTTGGTGGCTAATTGTTTCAGGAATGGCCTGCCTGGTCCTGCTCCCTAGTTTGTCTTAGTCTGGAAGCTCAACTGAAACCTGTACATGATGAATGACTCTGCTGGTATCTGCAATACTGGTGGCATAGCTTTTAGCATCACAAACACACAAGCCCCCACAGCACAATAGGTGATAAACATGTGGGGGCTGGTCCTTTTCCTTTTCCTAAATAGTCCTCATTCTACTTTCATATCTTTTTTTTTCATCCCTAGATTCTGCATATAAGTTAAAACATAATGTTTCACTTTCTGAGTCTGGCTTATTTACCCCTTCTATTTTCATGTCTTTTTTCTTCTGGATTCTGCATATGAAGCAAAACACATGATATTTGCTTTTTGGGGTCTGTCTTATTTTGTTTAACATGATGATCTCCATTTTCATCCATTTTCCTGCAAATGACATGATTTTCTTCTTCCTTTTGTGTATATATACCACGTTTTCTTTATTCATTCATCTGTTGATAGGCATCTAGACTGATTTCCATATCTTGGCTATTGCAGTAAGCCTGAGTGTGCAGGTATTTCTTTTGTATGCTGACTTTGGTGTATGCTAGATTCTTACATTCCTCTACTACAGTGTTAGGCATATTGTAGATCCTCATTGGTTTTTGCTTTTTGTTTTTCTTTTTTTCTTTTTTGAGACAGAGTCTCGCTTTATAGCTCAGGTTGGCTTGGAACTCACTATGTAGCCTAGGCTAGCCTCCAACTTATGATCTTCCTGTCTCTACTTCCTGAGTGTTAAGATTATAGGTGTGTGCTACCATGCCAGGCCAAGGCTATTTTATTTTCAAGAATTACACCTACATTGATATATTTTCAACTTCTTGGTGGTCCATTTGGTGGCACCTTCAGGTATGGTTTTAGGGTGTGTCTGTAACCTTCATCTATTCCTACCCACACACAAGAAGAAAGGCTGAAAGAAGTTTCCCAAGTTGGGCAGAGGGCTTGCCTATTGCCCTTTGAGATTCCTCCCACATTCTGGGTCTATGCCATATTAAAACTAGCAGTTGGCTTCAATGCATGTATAATAAAAAGAGAGGCCCATGGTTATTTCAGTTCTACCTTTACTGTATTAGACTAAGTTGAGCTTGACCCCTGGCTCTGACCATTATATAGTTTTGTGGACATAATTGAGTTGCTTAAACTTTCTGAGCCTCTTTTCCTCTGTATTAAGGAGCTCCCCTGAGATACTGAGTGAGGCTCACCTCAAATGATATTTGTAGGAGATGTGACCTTCCATGTAGGTGATATACGCTTCAACATCCTGGTGTCATATTGAAGAGCAACAGTTAAGGAATTTTGGCCACCCTACTCATGGGTCACAATGAGATAACGTGAGCATTTGGTTTTCTACCCCCATTATAACCTTTATCTTCCCTCCTTTTGGTTAGAGTACTCTGATTTCCTCTTGGGGAATTACTTGTCTCTTATAAGCTTCAGTTTCTTCATCTATAAAATGGAGGTATCTAAGGCCTTATAGATTGGACATGGGAATTTAATGTGTAAAGTTCTTAGGACAATTTCAGGCTACTTATTGGCTGTGACCAAGTCCAATATGACATATAGTCAAGGTGGGTGTGCATTTGAGAATTTTACCTTGCTCTGCCTAGTACATGGACCACACCTGCCTGTGTAATTGCAATTTTTTGTCCTAGAACTTTAAACTATGCCACTATCTATTTTTACAAGAAAGGCAAAACTCATTCTGCTCTTGAGTGATGGAACTAGGACAATGAAGCCAGGTCCTCTCTGACCTGTGAAGTTCAAATTAATTAATTCACTCATTGAACAAATGTTTATTGATGTCTTTGTGTCAGACAATCTATGCTAAGTCTTTCGCATATTTTTCCCATTTAATCCTCAGTACATAGGAGATGTTGGGTCTTGCTGCTTGCTTTGCAAATGAAGAAATGGAGCTCATGAAATTTAACCAACTTGCCCAAGATTATATATAGCTAGCATGTTGTAAGGCTGATATTTGAACTAGGATCTGTCTGACATCAAAGCTTACATTTTCTTTGCTGTGGTATTTGGCCTCCTTGCCAGGGGTAGAATTGTTGGAAGCATGTTTAATTAGGATTCTAGAGAATTATTGTGGCTTTGTTCCTTCATCAAAGTGTCTATAGCAGCAGTTGTGGGGACGTGTTCCATAAGCATAGAGAGTATGGGTGAGTGGAGGCATATATTGTGCTTATCTGTCTAGCATCCCTTCCTTCTCCTCTTTAATAGTAATAATAATAATAATAATAATAATAATAATAATAATAATAAAAAATCTATGGCAAATTCCTGCTTTGGGAAGTGCATCCCATTTGCCCATTCCATGTAATTCTTATGGGCTATCAGTTATGGAACTAGCTCCTCTGGCCACAGGGGTTTTTCTTCCTAGGTAATCAGAATGTTTTTCCCTCAGCCACAAAAGCCTGGTCCAAGGGATGAGCACCTGATCCAAATCAGCCAATCAGTTTCTTCTCTAGGTCTTATATATACTGGAGAAGGAAGAGTGTTTCTTTTCTGCTTCTGGATGTTAAATAAGGATTCTGAATGTGGTTATTCTCCTTTCCAGGTAGGTAAAGTCATGAAAAGCCAGAGAGAAGCCAGAAGGAAGCTGAGGAGTAGAAAAGCCTAGAATTCTGGTTCTACCCAGTAATACTACTTTGTAGTTAGGTGTACCAATAAATCACTCATCATTCCTGCCTTTTCTGTTTGTGAGTCTTATATCTGTCATTTGTAATCATCTAATCCAATATGCTTCCTGGCATGTGTTTGCAGAAGCTTTGGGATCTGGGAGAAGGACTGGCAGGGGAGGAGGGAGGAGAGGTAACAGTGCAGTATGATGATGGTCAGGTGCTACATTGTTGTTGTTAGGTGCTGTGGAGTCAGTATAGCGACCCTCATAGGGTTTTCAATGGCTGACTGTGTTGGGATTGCCTTGGGAGTGGATTGCCAGGCCCTTCTCCCATTTTTGTGGTGCTGGGAATTGAACTTGGGATCTCAGAGACTGCAGCACAGTGCTCTACCAACTGAGCTAAATCCCAGCCCCAGGTGCTACATTATGGGATGTTTTTTCCTACTGATAAATCATTTACTCATTTGTTCCCACAGGTATAGATTCACTCAAAGAGGCCCTTAGCATTTGCTGTGGTGCAAGGATGGTGGATCCCTGTCTAGCATCCATGGTCCCCATCCTGTGGAACTCACTACTTAGACCCCTCTTTTCCTGGGATCTTCCTCAGGACTCCTCTCAGCAGGCTATGTTTGTTGTTTAGAATCTATTACTTGGCAGTGCTAAATTATTTACAAACTCTTTTTTACCAGACCATTCAAAGGCTGAAAGACAGATTCTGTTTCTAAGGCCTGGGGTCAAAGCTCCTTTCGAAGAGACTTCCCTTCATTTTTTTTCTCTCACTTCCTTGCCCCCAGCATGCCACAGATTCAGAACAGATCTCTTGTAAAAATTATCCCTACAGGAAAGTTTGAGCTGGACCTGGAACCCCTTTTGAATACATTCATCTGCGTTCCCTTGAATTTAAACTCACCTGTGGGTCACAAAACATCCTGAGGAAGAAGGTGATGTCCACTTTCAAAAGCTAAGGGGTACAGAGAGCATGTTGCAGGCGCAGAGCCTGGTATTTGTGTCTGCTCACCCCTTTCCCCACAGCACTGCCAACTTCACCCCTGGTGGCCCCTGCAGCCCTGCTACCATCACACTTGGCTGGAGTCTCCCTCTCTTCTTACTGCTTCATCACTCCTTTGTACCCGGTCACCGTGGCTTCAGGCGAGTTTCTCTGTAAGATCTCTGAATGCATCCCATCAAGTACTACTCAGCTCCAGCACCTCCTGGTGTCCAAATGCCCACGATGTGCTTCAAAGAGACTATCCTCATAGAGAGCAGATGAGCTCAGGACTAGGACCATGGATGGGCTGTTGGAGCATCAACTTTGGGCAAAGCAAAGGAATGAAACTGGGATAGGGATGGTGGGAGTAGTGAGAAGAGAGGAGCAGCTAGAAAAATTGGGAGATTAATGGGGAAATAATGGGGTTGTGAAAGCTGGACATTGAACTAGGGAGACAGGAGAAGCTTTGATGCTTTTGAATTATGGTGCTGGAGATGAATATTGAATATATCATGGACTGCCAAAAAAACCAACAAATCTGTCCTAGACAAAGTGCAACCAGAGTGTTCCTTGGAAGCAAGGATGGCTAGACTGCATCTTACATAATTTGTACATGTAGTCAGGAGGGACCAATCCCTGGAGAAGGACATCATGTTTGGGAGAGTGACAGGTCAACAACAACAACAACAACAACAACAACAAAAGGAAACCTTCCACTAGATAGATTGACACAGTATCTGAAACAGTGGGCTTAAACATAAATAAGATCGTGCGCCTGGCACAGAATCAAGGAGTGTTTCCTTGTGCTGTATGTAAATTTGCTATGAGTTGGACCCAACTAGAAGGCACCTAACAACATCAACAGCAACAGAAAGGGAAGAGGGACATGCCCAAATCCAACCCTGACCAATGTCTGAGTTTCAGATATTGTTCCCTCCTCCCAATTTGGCTGGTGTTCACGCAAATACATGGATTTGCCGCCCAGCACAGATGGTACCTCAACTGCTGCCTCCTTAGGAAAGCCTTTTCCCACCGGCCGGATTGATATAGGTTCACCTTTTGTGTGCTAGCACATGACCTTCAGACCGATGATAACTCATACATAAATTCTATGACAGTGTGCCTAACGTCTGCCTTCCCCTGGGGAGCCAGGCGGGTCTTGGTTACCATGAGGTCTTCTGTAAAATGCCTGGAACGTGTTAAGTTCTTACAACTGTTTGTGGATGTGGGAAGGAAGACTGCCTTTTTGCTCAGGGTACCCCTCTGTTGCCGTTAAAGGACTTCCTGGTGAAAAGTGAGGCTGACTGTGCAGGGACTGCGCACCCATTGCACAGTGGATCTCAGCTGCCTGAAAACTATGGATGTGAACGTCAGGGAGGATACTTGGGTGAGGGATGGCACACGCGCCCTCGGTAGCCGGAGCCGTCCTCTCGTTCTCAGCGAGGCTTGGGGAAGGCTGTGTGGGGTGTCAGGAAACTTCTGCAGTCTCCATGCCCCTTCCTGGGCAGCTTCCAGTCTCATGGCTGCCTCGGTTTCCACCACTACATCTTATTGTTATTTTTAAGCTGAGATTTTTCTGATCCTGATTCAATTTCCAGATTTCCTCTTGGGGTTGTATTCAGAACTGTTGGGATATTCTGAAATGTCACAGAAACTGGGGGACCCAAGAACAGGTCGCTGGTGAGCTAAGGCAGTTATAAGAAGGCAGAGCCCTTGAATAGGAAGTAAGGCCGCATTAGGGAGAGAAAAAGCCATAGGACCATTTGGGGATCTAAACATAAGCCTTGACTTTTTTTCCTTCTTTTTCTTTTCATTTCCCGTTAATGGAAGTAGCCCAGAGCTGAGAGATAGGAATCTTATTCAAATATGCTTATCGATTGCCTCTTATATCCCAGGCACTGTGCTGGGTTCTAGGGTTCCAGCAGAAAATAACACATAGTCCCCCTTTGCATGGCTTCACGCAGCTCTCTCCTCAGCAGGGGGTTCAGATGCTAACTGTCCATACTACAGGCATCAGTGAGGGTTGTGCGTGGGGTTCTTTACACTGAATAGCCAGGAAAGAAGTCTTCAGAGATGCGTAGCTGAACCTGAGAGTGAAGTATGTGCTGGGCAGAGAGGAAAAGAGCACCTTGACGGAAACCTCTGCAAGTGCAGAGGTCCTGGGGGAAGGAAGAGCTCTATGAATGCAAAGGACTGGAAGACAGCTGAGTGGGTGGAGCAGAGCAGAGTGAGCTGGGTGGGTTGGAGAGGAAGGTGGGAAGGTTAGCAGGGTTGGTGGGGAATGATGGGTTCATAGGGGCAGTTGTGCTGGGTGAGTGGGCATGGCGGGAACTGGACAATCAGGTGATGCTGCAGAGGGGCAGAGAAGTGGCATGGCCTGATTTCAGTTTTACAAAAGTCACTGTCTTGCTGAGTGGAGAAGGTGTATAAGGGGAAGAGACAATTGGGGGAGGCTGCTGCCGGGGTCCAGGGAAGAGACGAGTCTCAGCTGGAGGAGGGCGAAGACGGTAGGGAGGAAGAAAATGAAAAAGGCAGTGGTTGGGAAGCTTCTGGTTCTGTTGCTGGCTGGCCCTGGGATCTGTTCCTCAGTTTTCCCATCTGTTAAACCACAGCTCCTCTCAATTGTCCTCTTAGCTCTGGGTGTCCTGGAGGGTGTGTTGGCTTGGGTTCTGTGAGCTCTTCCAAGGTCGATGTCTGTTTGCTTCTTCTGTCAAGGCTGAGAAACCCTCCCTGGAAAGAATTTATAAATAAAATTCTCTGTATGGCCTAAAGATACATTTTCTAGCTTTCTAAAGTTCTGTTAATAGTTTAAGCGCGTGACTCCCTTGTGATCCTTATTCTTGGTGGGAGGTGGTGGGTGAGGGTGCTATATTATTAATAAAATGCGAATACATTAAAGTATTTATTTTAATGTAACTTACGTGGGAAACATGATCTTTTGTGGAGTTTTCTGGCAAGCTGGTGGAAATGCGTGTTTGCCCCAAGCCTCCAAAAGCCCTTGATCAAGCTGAGGTCTTTGTTTCCAGCAAAAGCCCTTGACCCCTTGTGGTTTCGGTTCTGTTTACTCTTGGCAAATGCTTCAGGTTCAAAGGGAGAAGCTTTAAAAGCTGCATTGGGAAAGTCTATAAAATCTTAACGCATCTTTGACATCAAATAGCTCTTTCAAAGCAGTGATTTGATGAAGCCAATAGGAATGCGCACAAACCATATGGAACGCATTTTCCATAACTGCTCCGCACTTGGATAACAAAGGAGAAAAGTTCTTGGCAAAAGGAGTTTGAGATTTTAATGACCCTTAAATATTTGGCTCAGTAGCCAGATGTGTTTTACCAGGCTGAAAACCCGGAGGATAGGCCCTGCCTTTCTCTCTGGCAAAACATAAGCTAACATCATGTTGCTGTTTGTGAAAAGATGTTTGTGCTTCATTGCAGAAAGCTTAATTCACCATGATTTCCTTAATTATCTACCCCTCCCCCAAATTGGCAGAACTCCCAGCATGCCTCAGAGCATCATTTCTGATTTGAGACACTAAGCTGTTTATGATGATGCCACAGAAACCTCCTTCATTATTTGAAATTGGGATCAAAGAGCCGGGACCTGGGATCAACGTGAGTTTGGTTGATGGTACCAGGGCGGGACAGGGGTTCAGACGTCCACAACTGAAGGGTGCGCCCTCCTGGGCTGTGGGAGCTGAGCAATTTCCTGGATCTATTGGGACAGAAAGGACAACAGCCTGCTGAAGCTGTCACTGTTAGGTTCAAATTCTGATTACAAACGAGCCCCCGTGTATCAAAAGGACAGACCCATGCTTTCTGCCTCTCCAGGTTGTTTTGAAAGTCCATGCCGGGCTGCTTCGGTGTCTTCCTGTTATTTGAGACTTTCATGTGTGGCTATGCGGAGTGGACTCTCTCTCTAGGGAACCTCAAAACTAGTTTATGTAAATTTCATCTGCTGGGTGGTTTGTTGGCCCCCCCAGAACCTTCTCCAATAAGAGACCTAAGCTTGCCACTTCAGATGGAACAGCTCTTTAGGGTGAGGAAGCCCACTATCCCCATTTCAAAGACAAGAATACTGAGGCCCACAGAGTGGAAATGATTTGGTCAAGGCACACATGGTTCGTCGGTATCAGAATCAAGTTCAGAGTCCACCTAATTAATCAACAGTTTGGGTCTCAAGTGACCATTGCTTACAAAAATAAAATATGTCCATGCAGGAGGAAGAGTTTCTAACACAAGATGTTCAAACACATGAACTTCAGGAGTGGGGCAAATGGGAAGGGAACGAAACACTCCGTACTTGGAGCTGGTGTGCTGTGTCGCTTAAACTTCCATTAGAGAAATCCAAAGCATGAGAAGACTGAGGTCTAGTGAAGTTAGGGGGTTTTGGGACGTGGCATGGCCAGGTTGGAGCAGTGGCCCCAGGCCTTTGCTCTTTCTGCGAGGTGAATATGTGTCTGTGCTTAACTGTGGCAGGGTCTCAGTCCCTGTGGAATACCATAGCCTGGGTGGCTTAGGAAAAACAGATAGTTATTTCTCATAGCCCTGGAGCCTGGAGGTCCATAGTGAGGGAGCTGGCATGGTGGGGGGCCACAGAGAGCTGCTTCCTGGTTCACAGGCACTTGACTTGTCCCTGTGTCTTCACACGGTGGTGGAGGAGGAGGGGTCTCTCTCCTTCCACAGGGCACTAATCCTACTCAGGGACATTCTACCCTCATGGCCCGATCACCTCCCAAAGACCCTACCTCCCGATATCATCACTTTGGGGGGAGGATTTCAACCATGGGTTTGGGCAGGCTCTTAAGGGGGCACTCAAACATTCAGATGTTTGGAGGCCTCTGGCAGGCTGGGCTCTGTTTCTCCCCTGGAGCTGGTCAGTGGATCCCGGGCCTCCCTTCTCGTCACCCTGGAGGTGCTCCACACGCTTCTCTCAGGCTGGCAGGAGCCCTGAGAATGGATCCATTCTTCTATCCTCGCCAATAGATGGAGAGAGCTAAAAACCTACATGCTCTGGGGGCCTGGGAGGAAGAGCCAAGAGGTCCAGACCAAAACCATGGCAGGGACTGGGGAATATTGTCTTCTTTTCAAAAAACCATTTAAACAACGTCATTCTGCTTAAGCTTGCAGCCATAGCCCTGTGGCATCCGATCCCATTGTATCTCGGAAGCTAAGCAGGGTTGGCCCTGGTTAGTACTTGGATGGGAGACCGCCTGGGAACACCAGGTGCTGTAGGCTTGGGAGATGGACCTGGAAACCCACTCCCAAAAATCAATCCACCATTGAAGACCCTATGAACAGCAGAGAAGCACAGACAGTAGTGTTTCGCTTGTTGTGCATAGGGTCACTATGAGTGGGATACTGACTCCATGGCACCTAAGAACAACAGCAGCAACATTCTGCTTACAGCAAAACAATAACATCATAATCAAAACTCCCAAGCCATATACCAAATCTCACCTTTTCTGCCTTATGGGGCACAGAGCTGGGTTGTGTGTGACTGTCCCCAAAGGGGAAGGACACACAGTCTACCTTGCTGGCTTCCATTGTGCTCCTTCCAAGGTCTTCCAGCCTCTCTTCACCCTACTCCCATCTGGCTGGCTCTGGGAGGAATTGCCCCCCAGCTGACAGCAGACCCCCATCCCCACCCACGCTGGGACATGCAGTGGGCAGCAAGGGTGCTTCCAAGACAAGGCATCATGAGGGGAAAAGAGCTGGAGCAGAGCGATGGAGAGAGAGGCTGAGAACAGGGAGGGAGCAGAGTGAGAAGAAGGGTCAGGAGAGCCCCGGGCTGGTGACCAGCCACCTGAGGGCAGCACTGGCTTCCCTTCCCTGCATTGTATGGAACCCCTGGGAGATTCTGGGCTGGGCCACTGCAGGAGAGATCCCTGGCTAGAATTATTCAGCCCTGATTTGGACCATGCGGGTTTCAGGACATGGTTCCCAGGCTTGTGTTTCCCAGGTGAGAGCCTGAGAAGTCCTAACTTGCCAGCAGCCAGAGCCAAGGGCAGGGAGAAGGTGCTGTCCCTGGGGACTTGGGATTCCATCTGAGCCAGCTCTGTTCTGCGCATGCTCCTGGCCAGCTCCAGGTCTGCGGGCACAGGGCAGGGTGAGTGATGGTATGGACGTGAGAGAGAAGTGGGTTGAAACTGAGCAGCTTTGCCCTGTTCCAGGCATGCTAATTAGATAGAGGGATTATAGACCCTGGATCTTCACAGAGAGTAGATTTATCGTACCTCATTACCAGATTTTATACACTCCACTTGGGTGAGACTGATGTTCTGTATTAAAAAGAATGCCGGATTTTATGGTCTAAAACCTTCTGAGATTAAGAGAGAAACATTCAAAAATGACAACAGTGAGATCTGAGGTGGCACTTGCGGCCCCTGATGAGATGCGGAAGCCAGAGTGTAAAACATCCTGCATAGTCTTGGGCATTCCATGGGCAATGGATCCAACCTTGCTTAGCCTGAACCAGGCCAAATGTCTCCTCCAGAGGCCTGTGGACTTCATTTTTTCCATTTTCTTGAAACTTGTTTCTTTTTGCAGGGCCCATTTCTGAATGCTTTACTGAATTCAGGATGAGTTGTAGTACATTAGCACATCTGTGGTGTGTGTGTGTGTTACACGTGTGTGCATAACAGTGGGGCTCAGAACACACAACACAGCATGGTACAAGGGCATTTGAGAAAATAGAGATGCGATAAGGCTTCTTTGCCCTTCTCTTACTCCTCTGATATAAGCCATAAAACCCAGAAAGAATTCCCTGACCTTCTCTTCTAAAGCAGGACACTCACATGAGAGGTACCCACCTGGGGGAAAGGAGAGTTTTTCCGAAGACAAAGGACACAGAGAAGAATTGAACAAGCAAATCCCACTAAGTGTCCCCCATTAGTTACCAGCAGATCACGCCCTTTTTCTAACCATATTCCTCCACAATACCTATTCCTTCAAACTTCGCCTATGATAAACACCCAGGTTTTCCTGTTTCTTTAGCCTTTCATTTCTGAAGGGCTCCTTGTCACTTAAAACTTATAACAAATTTGTGTGCTTTTCTTTTGTTAATCTGTTTTTTGTTATAAGAGCATCAGCCATGGACCCATCACCACCCAGGTGGGTGAGAAAAGGCTTCTTCACCCCTATAGTATGAATGTATGAAGGGATGTGTGAGTATTATTTTGTGTGCATGCATGAAGTAGGTAGGTAAGTAATGTGTCTATATGTGTGCATGTAGGTGTGCAAGTGTGGGTAGGTAGGTTTGAGTTTGTATATTTGCAGATAGGTGTATATGTATGTAAGTGTATATACAGAGGAGGCCAAAAATGTATATACATCTTGGGATGAAAACTTTCCATTTTGGTATTTTAAAAATGCATGGAACTAGCATTCATTTGATTAATGCTATCTTTTGAGTGAATGTCATACTGCATATTACTATAATTCAATTAAACTTCAAAAAGTAGTATATAGATATCTCTTAAAATGTATATATATATATTTTGGCATTCCCAGGATATATGTAGATAGGTAGGAAGCAGTAAGGTAGTGTGTATTGTACATGGATAGGTGTGTGTATATGTATGTAGGTTGTTGTTGTTATGTGCTGTCGAGTTGGTATCCAACTCATAGCGACCCTCATAGGGTTTTCAATGGCTGACTGTTTTGGCATTGCCTTGGGAGTGGATTGACAGGCCCTTCTCCCATTTTTGTGGTGCTGGGAATTGAACTAGGAACCTCAGACTGCAGCACAGCGCTCTACCAACTGAGCTAAATCCCAGCCCTGTATGTAGGTAGTTGCATACAAATGAATGTAGTAAGTGTATGTAGGCAGGTACGGTGCATGTGTAGAATCTGAATAGAATTTAAATTTTTATCAAAGGGGATATTTCAAAATGTCAAGAAGTTTTATGGGATCATAATGAAAAACAGATGATCCCTGACCAATTCCTTCTCCCTCTTGTTTCTTGTTCTCTCCCTCCCTTCCTTCCATATTTCCTTCCTTCCTTCCTTCCTTCCTTCCTTCCTTCCTTCCTTTCTTCCTTCCTTTCCTTCCTTTCCTTCCTTCCTTCTTTCCTTTCTTCCTACTGAAGATTGAACTCCTTTCTTCCTATTGAAGATCAAACCCAGGGACTCGGGCATGCTAGAGAAGTATCGTGCAGATGTAGCTACATTGCCAGCCCTGGATACATTTTTAAACACCATCCAAGTCTTAGGAATATTGTGTTTTTCCATTTGAATACTGGAGTGATGATTAGCTGGGTATAGAATTCTAGGTTGCAAATTGTGGTGTGTGTGTGTGTGTGTGTGATTTTTTTGGCTCAGAGTTTTGAATTGTCTTCAAGGCTCAAATGCTATTGATGACAATTTAATTACTGACATTTTGTATATGATCTGTTTTTTGGGGGTTCAGTTTTCAGTATTTTTCTTTTGCTCCTTGATAATATTTCACAGCAATATGGCTTTATGTTGATCTTTCTCCTGTCATTGAGCTGATCTTTCAACGAAATCTTTTAGTCTGGAAACACTTGTTACTTGGGGACTTTTTATTTCTTTAGTAGTTTTGTCTATTTCCCTCTGTGTTTACTTTTTTGAACAACTATTGTTGTTATTAGGTGCCAGAGTCAGGTCTGACTCATAGCAACCCTATGTACAACAGAATGAAATACCCCCCCAAGCACTGTGCCATGTCCAATCATGAGGGGAACTTGGGAAGCACTATTGTCAGTGCTTCTTTGCTATTCATGGGGTTTTCAAATGGGAGATTGTTTCAGGGATGGATTGCCAGGTCCCTCTTCCCAGCCTGTAGCACCTGGCTAGGTGCTAGCCCAGGCAGTCTCACATCCAAGGACTAACCTGGCAGACCCTGCTTAGCTTCTGAGATCAGGCAGGATCAGATGCTAGGGTGGTATGGCTACAGACATTTAGAACATCTAGTATTAAAATATTGTTTTACCGTACAGATCCTCTAATATTCTTATGTTTTCTGTTTCCTTTTCCATCCTTTTGCTTTACTTTACAAATGTATTTATTTATTTACTTATTTATTTTTGAGTAACATTGTGTTTTGCAGATTTTTTTTACCCCCCAAGGAGATGGAAATTGTGATTGCTTCTTTCTTCTTTTATCTATGTCTTAGTCCTTCTTTATTTCCATTGGCTTTGCTTTGGTGGATTTTATTCAAATGCTCAGGGATTCTTGGTTGTCCATATGCATCTTTGGGAAAAAGTCAAACTGATGGGAAGAGAAAATAGTGTGGTTGGGCAGAGCTTGTTTGTTGGGGGCTCTGCTGTCCAGAGATGGAGCTGTGACTTGGCAATTGCTTTCCCCTGTCCCTCCAGCTCAAATGTAGGTACCCACTGGTATTTCCCCTTGGGCTGTTCTGTTTGCCCAGGGAGAACTTTGCTATCTCCTGACTGGAGAAGTTGAGGTGGATTCTATGCAGTTCTAGAGCCTCCCTCTTTATATGTCTACTTTTGCTTGTCACTCCTGATTTTAGTTTAGTGTATCACCACTGCTCTAAGTTGTCCCTTCTGACTGAGTCCCCAGTCCCTCTGTTTTTCTGGCCCCATGGAGCAACAATAACTGAGTCTCTAGCCAGATGCTGGGGAGGGGAGGGGAGTAGTGGAGATGGGGCCTTAGCAACTCCTTGTACACATTTTCAACCGGGCATACTATTTCCATTCTCATCTGTGCACTCTGTCTTCAGAGCTTTGTACCCTTGAGCCCATCCAGGGTTCTACAGTCACCTTGAATGTGTCCAGTATGCCTCCTCAAATTCTCATGGCATCTCTTGTTTTTTGAACCCTTGGCCACTTAACCTCAGTCATGGTAACAGGGACTTACTCTATTGGTCCTGGACAACTCAGCCACCTGAGGCTCACCCACTGCATACCTACTTTGTCCGACTAAATGGGGTTCTGCTACCCAAAGCTGGCCTCAGGAGAGATCCAGCCTTGAGAAAGAAATAGGTTTCAGCACCAGAAATTATACCCACTTCCTTCTGACTTCATCCACCTGGTTGTATGAGTACAAAATGAATCTGCTGCAGAACATCAGGTAGTGGGGACTAGAGGCTTCCTGGCTCCTGGCTCCTCCTGCAGGGAGCCTTTGTTAGGCCATCCTTTCTAGCACGATCCTTCTTCCATTTGATATATCACTGGTGACTTAAGGGTACTTTATTTCTTTTTATTTTGCAAGAATTCATAAGAAAAGTAGGAGGAGCTACAGGGAAAACGCTCTGGCCATCATTCTTGTTCTTGAGATTCAAAAGCTGCCTGCATGCAAATGCAGCTGGGGACTTTGAGCACATTGCATTTCCATGAGACACTTTTTCTTGCCTGGTTGTGGTATTAGGTCCAATGGACAAAACCTTTGCCAGAGGGCATGGCTGCTGCTCTCTTGGGTGTGTTCCTTCTTCTCCTTCCCAATTACTTGGGGTAATGAAGGGCAAAGACTTTATCTTGGTCACCTCTATCACCTCAGTACCCAAGAAGTACTGGGCATGTGTTAGGTGTCAAACATATTTATGGAATTGGGTGACTGAAAACCTCTCAGACGTCCCACAGGGACTTCTGTGCTGGAGGCACCAACCTTTGAAGCAAGTGGGGTCGAGAGCGGGGGAGTGTCTATGAAAGCAGACATTGGTGGTACATCTGAAATAAGTCATCCAGCTGGGTGGGAGCAGGGACTCTGGTTTCTGTTGCAAAGGTGGTACAGTGTTTTAGGGACAAATGGAAATTTGATCTCAGATATTCCTTCCAGCCCAGGAAAAATTCTTCCTCTCTAACCTCATGTATTTGGGAATGTCTGTTTGCATGGTCGGCAAGAATCCACTTGGATGCTGGTCCTTCCAGCTTTGCTGCAGATCCTGGGAATGGCATCTTCCATTGCCAAGTCTCGCTCTTTCATGCAGGAATCAGACTCAGGCCAGGCCTAAGTGAGTCAGCCACATTTCTAACCTTTGAAACAGATGTGTAAAATATGTAAGTTGTTAAATGTAATAATAAGGAAACGCCTGTGAATTCAAAAGTTGATATGAAAAAATGATAAGAACAATATCATTGATGCTCTGACTCCTTTCCACATGTCTATGGATTTTCTGGATTTTGTATTCATCATTCTATACTTTTCTTTAGAACACTGCCCTATATGTATATGCGTATACCCCTAAATAATATATTGCTGGATTTTTCCCTTTTGGTTTGACTTTATAAAAATTATATCATGTTATAAATATTCTTATGCAATTTGCTTTTGTCTCTTACCTTTAGGTTTGTGAAGTTCATTCATGATAACCAGTGCACTGTCCTTCACTATTCAATACTATGCCATTATGTAATAATGCCACAATTTATTTCTGCATTAATGATTACTTGGATTGTTTTTAGACTTTTCTAGAGAAAAATGTGTTATAAACATTGTTGACAACATATCTGGATCACACGTAGCATTTCCCTAAGGATAGAATCACCAGGCCATCAGTAACAACCAAACTAAACAATGCCAAATTGTTTTCCAGAGGATTTGAGTTAATTTATCTTCTCCCTGGTATTGATTTTCTATTAATGTACATATTCATTAGCACTTTGTATTGTCAAATTCTTTAATTTAGTGTATCATATATGTTCCCTTTCTATAATACATTCTCTTATTTTCAATTAAACATTTCTTCATTATGTAATGAAGTATGTTTTAAAAAATTTATTAGCTGTTTTCCTTTTTAAAGAACATTTATTCAAGTCTTTTCCATAGTTTTTATTTGGATTGTGTCTTTACTTGATTTTTGGGAATTAAATGCATATTCTGGATTCTAACAATTTGATCTCATATGTATGTCATGGGCTGGGATTTAGCTCAGTTGGTAGAGCGCCACTCTGCAGTCTCTGAGGTCCAGAGTTTGATTCCCAGTGCCATAGAAATGGGAGAAGGACGTGGCAACCCACTCCTGAGGCAATCCTGAAACAATCAGGCATTGAAAACCCTATAAGGGTCCCTATGAGTCAGACACGACTTGACGGCACCTAACAACAACAACAACAACATGTATGTCACAAATATCATTCCCAGTTTGAACTACCTTCTTACTTTTCACAGCTGTTCTACTGAATAGAAATTCTTAATTTAGTATGTTGTTGTTGTTGTTAGGTGCCGTCAAGTCGGTATCCGACTCATAGTGACCCTCATGGGGTTTTCAATGGCTGACTGTTTCGGGATTGCCTTTGCGAGTAGATTGCCAGGTCCTTCTCCCATAATTTAGTATAGTTGCATTTATTGATCTTCTCTTCTTGAATGGTTTATTTTTCCACGTGGATAATCAATTCAATTGTCTCAGCACCACTTATTGATTAGTCCTACTGTCTCCCACTCACCTGAAAAATTAGCTCTGTCAAAAACTTGTATGTACACATATAATGGATCTATTTTTCAGCTCTCTATTCTGCTCCATTAGTCAATTTGTCTATTCCTGCCCTGATATCACATTGTATGCTATGGCAATACTGCTGTCTAGGATTTTTTTTTTTTTTTTTTGACACAGGGTCTCACTTGTAGCCCAGGCTGGCAGGAATTTATGATCTTTCTGCTTCAGCCTTTTAACTACTGGGATTAAAGGTGTGTGCCACCAGGCCCCGATATCTAACAGTCCTTGATACTCAGTGGGGCAAGTTTTCCCTTCTGTGTTATTTTGATCATTTTTGTTCCTATGTGTAGGTATTTAAGAACTCCTTAAAAATATATACAATGCCATTATTACATCTAAAATGTAATAATTTCATATATCCAGTCAACAATTTTTTCTTTTTCTTTCTTTCTTTTTTTTTTTTTTTGTGGTACTGGGGGTTGAACCCAGGGCCCCACACTTCCATGCTTTGTAAGTGCTGTACCACTGAGCAGCACCCTCAGCCCATTTTTTTTTCTTTTACTTTTTGAGACCAGGGTCTCATTAAATTACGCATTGCCTTTGGTCTCAAACTTGTGATCCTCCTGCATCCACCTCCTGAGTCTCTGGGATTACAGGCATGTGCCACCATGCCCAGCTCCAACAAATTTCTTAAACTGATATATATATATATTTAAAACTGTTTCATTGAATCAAAATTCAATGAAGTTCCCCTTCATGAATTTTGCTTGGGCTGAGGTTTAGCTCAGTGGGTAGAGCGCTGCTTCATACTCTCTGAGGATGCAGGTTTGATCCCTAGCACTGCAAAAATGGGAGAAGGTCATGGCAATGCTCCCGAATCAATCAGCCATTGAAAACCCTATGAGGGTTACTATGAATTGGACCCAACTCCAAGGCACCTAATAACAAGAACAAAACCAAAGAATTTTGCATAGTCTGCATTTTGCTGTTTTATCACATAGTCTCATTTCATATCCCAGGTTCACTGTTTTTTGTAAATAAATAGTTTGAGACTGATGAGATTCCAGTTCTAGAAGAGAGTTCCAGAAGAGAGACAAAACTTCCCAGGTAGTGGTGTGCACATGGATCAGCAGTCACATAATTTTCAGTTGTCCATTTTTGTATGTGTGTGTGTAGCAGCCAGAGCTCATCATGGCCTAGATCTACTAGTTCACTAGGAATTACCAATGGTGCTATTCTATTTTATAATTCCTTCTTAGTTATTAGCTAGAATCATTCCATAAAGAATGTTGTTAAATGCTGTCCAGTCAGTGTTCAACCCATAGCAACCCTGTGTACAACAGGCAAAATATTATTGTCAGTGCTTCTCTGCTATTCATAGGGTTTTCAATGTCTGATTTTTTTTTTTGGGAGTGGGTTGCCAGGCCCTTCTCCCAAGCCTACAGCACCTGGTGTTCCCAGGTGGTCTCTCATCCAGTTACTAACCAGGCCCGACCCTGCTTAGCTTCAGAGATCTGATGGGATTGGGCACCACAGTGGTACAGCTGCAGGCTCCATAAAGAATAATTTATTCCAATTAACTATTTGCTTACCTTGAAATACAGTTTACAAAGGAAAAGTGAGAAGAATGTTTGATTATTTTCCTTTATCTACCTATTTTCAAAGTTATGACTTGGTGCCCCAGCATCCTCCAAAGGCAAAAAATAGATTTGTTTAGAAAAATCGTATGAACTCAATGGCTACATCTATTAGTTGTGCTTAAATTCATTGTATTCATTATCCTCATTGATGCCCACAGTGCTCCATTTATGGCCAGCAAGAACTTCTTCAAGTTATTTCCTGCAATCTTTTACCTGATCCCATAGTCGTTGTTGTTGTTGTTGTTGTTGTTGTTGTTGTTGTTGTTAGGTGCCATTGAGTCATTTCTGACTCATAGTGACCCTCATAGGGTTTTCAATGGCTGATTGTTTCTGAGATTGTCTTAGGATCTCTAAAATCTGAAATTACAAGATGTTCCAGTCTCATCTTGTATATTCCCTATCCCAGATCTGGAATCACGTGTGCTGTTTCCCACCAGTGTGAAATGCATTTTAGAAAAGCTATTATCTGGGAACTAGGAATCCATATTGCTATTGGTTTAGTCGTTTCTGGATGATTTCAACTGATAGAGCTAGGAAAATATACATATGTCAGATATATCATGAGTTCTTAAATTTCCAACTCAAATTTGTGATTACATGGCTTTATTTAACCTCACCAATCTTCTGTAAGAGTTCCCCTCCATGGTGTTAATACCATTTTGAACTGTTACCAATGAAAATACCTTTTCCTCATGTCTTTTTGGAAAACTTTTGGATAAGAATTGGCATCTAAATGTAGTTTCAATTTACATTTGTCTTATTCTGAGCAAATCGAATATTTTGTGTGCATTTGTATACACCCATACCTATACATTTATTTATTTATTTATAACTCAATTTGTCAAATTCCGCAGTTACCTTGTTGGGCATTTTTATTTGATTTTCATAGAACATATAGGTCAATTCTCCTCAAATTGATATTTTACAACATTGAATCTTCCTACATGAACTAGGTCTATTTCTTCATGGATTTCAATAAATCTTTCTAATCTCTTACACAAAAATCTTGAGCCTCATTTTTATATTCTTCTAGGCCTTTATGTGTTTTGTTGCTATTGAAGTGGTATTGTTAAACATTTCACTTATATTTATTTGATGGTAAAATAATATAAAAATTTTTTTTGTACCTTGTTCTGTGTGGAACAATTTTGCAAGCTTTTCTATTAATTCTAGTATTGTTGGTTCTTTGGGGGTTTTCATGAAGACTATCTGCTAGGCATGTTTTTGTTTTTCTGTTCCTTTTACATTTGATTTCTATTTCATGTCTTAGTCTACTACTGAGGACCTTTGGGAGAGTATGGGATCACACCAGAATCTCAGCTTATCTGCATGAGCATGGTCAGGTGTCCTCCATTTAGCCATTGAACAAAACTTACAAGGAAACTTTTCTCTGGTCGTGCCACACCCTGTCCTGTTTGGGTTTGACATGTGCAGTGAAGACCTCTGCTGTTCACTAGTTGAATTGGAGGTGTGAAGATTCCTGTAACTCATGGCTGGGCAGAGACACGTGGAATATAGCTCTTAGGTCTCCTATTAATTTGAGCGAGATGAAGTGTGCTTGGGCTCCAGGAGTCAGGTGAGCCTTGAGATAAGGATCTTTGAGCATAGCTGGGACAAGTGGGTGGGGTGAGCCACAGGAGCTAGGAGTCTTAGGTCCTGAGAGTCCTGAGGCCCAGACATCAGAAGTCATTTTACTGTCACCCAAAGGAGGCAGTAGAATATGAAGCAAAACCTGAGTATAGGGAGGCCTGAGAACCTTAGACCTCGGCAGGAGGCAGGATCGAGTGCCTTCTACTCAGGTTGTGTTGTCTCGACATTATTTTGTCAACCCAAGGTTATGCACAGATCTTTGAGTCAATGTGGTCTGAGTCAAGTTCAGCACTGTGGGGACAAAATGCAATAATGCATGAAAAGCCCGTAGTTGATGTCCTGGCATGGGGCAGGAGCTCAAAAGACAGCATTTCTTGGTAGGTGTAGCATCTGCCAGGAATTGCTGTTTATTAAGCTCCAATTGCATGCCAGGACATGAGCCAGAAGCCCTGTGGTAGTTGTGGGCTCTTCTGCCAACTCAGTCATCACCTCATCTTTCATGGGGGCTCCAAGGTGCTCACTACAAGGCACCCATTCTGGAAGACAGCCCTCTGGAGCTTGCTGTGTCCTGGTCTGTGTATTCTTACCTCTGAACCCTGGCTTTGACACATGCCTACCACCGTGGTCTGGAGTCCTTTCCAGTTTGTGGGTAGAGTTCAGGTGGTGGTTCCCATGAATAAGCTGGCTTCTGGCCTCACAGAGGCAAAGGTGTTCCAGTCATAGTCTTGGGGAGTGTCCATTGGTTTTGATCTTAGTCACACACTCTACCATTTGCTCTCTGACCATCAGCAAATCTTCTCTGGGTCCTTGAGCTTTCCCAGTTCAATGGCCCAGGATTCTCTGAGACGAGACCAGAAGCCTCCTCCTTAGTTTCCCTCCTCCAGGCAGGCTTCTGACTCCAGGCAATATCTTCCTGCCGTAAAACTCAGCCAGGGAGGGGTTAGGAAATTCACTGCTGTCATATCTTGCACTATTATCATGACCAATCTCCTTTCACACATTTTATCCTTCATTTTATGATAGCTATTAAAGATTGTTAGGAGCTCTCTTGGTTCCTTGAAGAATATTTATGTATTTTATAGGACTCTCATGAAGGAGAGAAACTCCTTATTAGAAGCAGGCAGGGAGATCCTGCATTAAGGGAGCATTAGGAGACCTCGCCCAGAGAATAATGATGCTGCGGCTTCCTGTTTAACTTGTGAGTTTATGCACTTGTATGAGCTGTTTTCTTTGAGGGGATCAAGGGGTCTTTGAGAATTTCAAATGGCACAAAGAGATTGTTCCCTCACTGAGAACTGGCTTCTATTTGCAGGAAGAAGGGGAAGAAAGGGAGCCTGAACATCCTCTTCTGATTTTCCAACCCCTCCATCCCTGCCCTTCTTCACTTAGCCATTAAGAGATTGGAACCTGACCAACAGCTTGGATTTACTTGCACCGTGTCCCCAACAGCTTCCATTTCCACCTCAATCTCACCACTCAGCTTCCCTAGGACATCCCATATTTCATGGGACAAGAGGCAATCTCTAGCTCCCCCACTTTTTAATAGACTTTATTTTTAGTGCAGTTTTAGGTTTACGGTGAAATTGAGCAGAAGATACCGAGAGTCCCCAAGTACCCCCACCCCTCTCTATGTATAGCCTCCCCTGCTATCAACTTCCCTCACCAGAGAAACATCATCACCCCGAACCATAATTTATGTTATAGTTCTTTTTCAGTTTTTGAAACAAGGTCTCATTGTATAGCCCAGGCTGGCCTTGAACCTGCCTCAGCCTCCTGAGTGCTGGGATTATAGGGATGCACCACCATGCTGGGCTTATGGTTGGTTCACTCTAGGTCTTATGCATTCTGTGGGTTTGGACAAATGCATAATGACATTTACTCCCCCATTATAGTATCCTACAGAATAGTTTTACTGCCCTTAAATGCATCTGTTTTGCATCTGTTCAACCCTTTTCCCTTAGCCTATTGGCAATCACTAATTATTTTACTATTTTCCTAGTTTTGCCTTTTCCAGCAGGTCATCTTGTTGAAATCGTACAATATGTAGCCTTATCAGGTTGGCTTATTTCACTCAGCAATATGCATTTACATTCCTTCCATGTCTTTTCATGGCTTGATAGCTCATTTCTTTTTAGTGTTGAGTAAAATTCTGTTGTCTGGAGGTACCACAGTTTATTTATCCATTCACCTCCTGAAGGACATCTTGGTTGCTCCCGACTTTGGGCAATTATGAATAAAGCTTCTGTAAATCGATGTGCACGTTTTTGTGTGAGTATACGTTTTCAACTTCTTTGGGTAAACACAGAGGGTACTAAAAAAATATATATATTATAAGTCTATAAAACTGCAATACTTAATATATACTAATAACAAAAGATGAATCCAAGTCACATTTAATTTCTGCAATTACAATGGGTCATACAACACATTGCTATCCAGAATTCAATTCCACTTCAAAAAGTAATGCAGATAACATCTCTTAAAATGTATACATATTTTGGCATTCTTAGTGCCAAGGGACATGTTCACTGGATCACATCGTGAGAGTAAGAAGCTGCCAGTCTATCTTCCAGGAAGCCCAGCCCTGTTTGGAGCTACTCCTAGTCCCCTTGGGAAGTGGGATGTTCCTGGCAGGAGGCTGGTAGGTTTCCACTCTCTCTCCCACTATCCACAACTCCCAGGTTCAGTGGATTCCTTCTCCTAAATGTGTCTCCTCAAGGGAGGTGAATGTGAAGGTCTTTTTGCTCTCTGTCTCCAGGATTCCTGCAGCAGTCCCAGGCATGGGAGGTGCTGGAGGTCCTTGCTGTTGCCATGGTGACCAGGGGCAGGAAGAGGGTACAACCTAAAATCTCTGATACAGTCCTTGCTTCTCACAGCGTGGGCCCAGACCACCTGCATGGGATCCTGGGGATAGTTGGGTCAGTTTCCAGGTCCCCCAAAGACTTCATGAATGAGACCCCCAGGAAGCGTGCCCCAGAATCTATGTTTAACTCTCTATCTCCATCCCTGCAGAGTCGACGCTGACAATCACTGTGTGCTGAGAACTCTTGACCTCTATCAGGAGTCTGTTGCTTACTTGTCCCCTAGACAGGCAAAAGGAAATCTCCCAGAGCCCCAGAAATCCCCTCCTTCCGGTGGAAATGTCCCTGGATTGGGGCCATTCTGTTCTGCCCCTCCAGTAAGCCTCCACCCCCCGCCCTCCTTCTTCTGCAACTGGGTCTGCTGTCATCCTCTATTTCACTGAGCCTTTTTCTCCATCTCATTTTAATTGATTCTGAAGTGTTAAGGCATTTAGTGAGTATGAATTTGTGTTTCGCTGAAATCAATCTCTTTCTGCAAGCTTGCTTCCCCCTTCTTTCAAGTCAGCTAAATCTTGCCTCCCCAAAATTAAATGGCTCCAGGCTGAACCAGCCTTGAGTTGATTACCTAACGCCGTAGCAGCTCCAACACCGCTGATCTGGCTTGACCTAATTTGACCCAGAAAAGCCGCCCCACTCAAGAGTGTTGTCCTCATTGCAGGAACAGGTGCATTTTTTGCCTGTCCTTCAAGGGATGGATGGCCAGGAAGAGAGGACTTTAGGGTGATAGGGGAATTTTGCCCACTTGGGAAAGAAGGACCTGGGATTGAGATTGGAGAGGAAATGTTACTGGCCTCTGAAGTTTGGGGTGACCCCAAGAAAGACGGCAAACACTTTCCTTTCTCAAAAAAAAATTTTTTTTTGGTGCTGGGAGTTGAACCCAGGGTCTCACGCCTGCATGTTCTGCAAGTGCTGGACCACTGAGCTGTGCCCCCAGCCCTTTTTTTTTTAACTTTTTGAAATAGGGTCTTGCTAATTATGCAGACTGCCTCTGGACTTGAACTTTCGATCCTCCCGCCTCCGCCTCCGGAGCTGCTAGGATTACAGACGTGTGCCACCGTGCTGCGCTTCCTTTCTCAATTTCTATTTAAGGCTCATTGTCTTCCCTGTAGGCCTGGACATCTGGGGTCTCTGCATTGCGAAGCCAGGAGAAGCCATGTAGAAGCCAGGAAGTAGTGTGGAAACAGACATTTTTCTATGCAACCATGTGACTCTGAACTTCCATTCCTCATTGGCAGAGCAGTGACTATCACACCAGGCCCTCATCCTATGATGGTTGCGCTATTATTATTAAAGTTCAGATGGACGAGTCTTAACCTGCTTATGCCATAGGTGTAGAAGCCACTGGGTGCATTTAGGTGGCTTACCCAGGGTCACGCATCTGTCTCTCCCCACAGGAATTGGCAGGGTAGGCTGTGAATCTAGCACTGGTTCCCCCTGTACCAAGTGTGTGTGTGCAGTATAAGGTGTCGGGAGATAGGAGGTCCTGGCTGGGTACAATCACTATTCCCTCCAAATTCCCCTTTTATTAGAGATGGCCATTGTTTATCCCTCAGATCTTTCTTGTTCATTTCTTTGGTCTGAATACATGGAATTGTTCAGACAATGAAAGAAGCCCCTCTTGTGCCTGGGATCAATGCCTGCAAGTTGCTGTCCTGAACACCTGAGTTGGAGCTACAAATATTAGTGATCACGTGAGGCTGATCAAAGTGTAAGACTCAAGTGCTCTGTACAGCAATGCATTGGTGGTAACTGATACCTAAGGGCTGGATTTCCATCCTAAATCCACCTACTTGGCTGTCTTGACCTTATAAGGTTCACTCTACTGTCACATGGAAGAGGGCAACACAGTTCCTTGCCAATCCCCAGGGTGTTATTGCCAAGAATGAAGCCAGTTATTGGATATGAATGTACTTAGCTCAGTCCTTTGCACATAGTAGGTGCTCAAAAGATGCTCTTTAAATATCTATAAGTATAGTCACAAATAATCTGTTGAAATATCTATGAGAACTGTGTATTGGTTGGTGAATGCAGGTGGGGCAGGTTTTAGCCAGTCTGCCTGCCTAGGGCAAGCCTTCAGCTCTGCAGTCCAGGGACAGGACGTGATTCCAAATCATAAGGATACCTGTCTTTGTTCAAAAATATGCAGAGGGTGATTAGGGGATGCACTGATTACAGACACATAAAGTTCAGCCTCGGTTGTTAGATCAGCAGTTCTTTCTCTTGGTTTCTTATCACCCCAGGGTGTCTCCAATTATCTCAAGAAGGGTCAGGAACCACTCAAGATGTTATTAATTTTAATCCATTCTAATTAAATATATCAATGGGATATGTACCACTTTGTGGAAGTAGAAGGGGAGGGGAACACTATCTTAAAACCAAATGTGTAATTCGTGAGGACTGAGAGCTAAATTCTCAAGGGCTGAGAACATTTTCTTCTTTTCCTTCTCATTCTCTTCCTCTCATTTTGTGCCTTGCTGGATGCTCTGATTAACATAGTCTAGGCTGATCCCACCTATATAGGCAGCATGTTGTAGAAAAAGTGAGGCCTAGGGCTGAGGTGTCTGTGAGGGGGAACCCAGAGGCCTGGGCTCTTGTCCTAACTTTGCTTCCTGATCCTATGTGACTTTGGGCCAGTCTGCTTTGGATGAGTCTCTGTTCTTCTTGCCTCACTGGGTCATAGTGAGCATTGAAGTAACAGTATATAGGCCAAGTGCATAGTAATTAAGATATTCATGCATTAATACATTCCTTTGCTACAATTATTAAGCACCATTATATGCTGGGCACTGGGTCGCATACAAGGGAGCAAAGATGAGCAAAAAATTTGGGATCCCTGCTCTTGTGCAGCTCAGAGTGGAAGGGGTTAACTTAGGATCCCAGCAATGCTGGGAAAGCGTTGCCCATGAACAAGAGAGTTGTTGCTGCTTCTGCACCAGGATGCTCTGGGACCCCCAGAGACTACTTCCAGGGAAAGTGCATGAATGGGCCAGTTCACAGGGAAGACCAATGGAGGAGGGGGATCCTGGTCCCCATACTTCCACCCTTTCCTCCAGCAATGTCCCGTAATTTTGTGCTCAGCCTATCTTCCTCTGTCGATGCTCTATTTAGGCAGGGTTGGGGGAGGCAGAGGGAGTGTTACAGTTTGGAATTAAAATGGTCTCCAAAGGTCTTGTGCTTTAAAGTTTGGTTCCCAGTTGGTGGTGCTCTTTGTGGAGGTCATGGAACTTTGGGAGCGGAGACTCAGCTTCAGGGAAGTGGTCGCGGGATGGGGGGTGGGGTGGGGGGGCAGGCCTTTGGAGGTTCCTTACCCTACCAACCAGGTTTCCAGGAAATTCTCTGCCTCCTGCCCCGCCATGCCATGAGGTCTAACACAGGCCCTGACTCCATGCTGTGATGCCTGTCCTGCTGCCATTATAGACTGATCCTCAAACTGTGAGCTCTCAGCAAACCTTTTCCTCCATAAGTTGGTGAGGGTTGGTTTTGCTACAACAACAACAGCTGCCTAATCTAGGGGGGCTATAGCTTGGTGTGGATTGGAGAGATGGGGGTGGGGAAGCGAGAGTGGACAGAGTCAGTGATTTGGCCCAGCTTGGAGTAAGAAGAGGCAGATGCTGGGGACAGGCTGCATCTGTCACATGGCGAGGATCAGTTGCTGGAGATGTGCTTTACCTTCTACACTGAGGAGAGTCTGTGTGAATCCCAGAATATCATGGCTTTTGGGGGCTTTCCTGCATGCTGTCGGTGTACCCTCTTCTAGTGATTCCTGGTTGAACCAGTGGGATTCTGGGAGAGGGAAGGAGAAAGCTTCTCCTACTCAAGAATCTAAGAGGCTTGAAAGTCCTAGTGTGAGCAGAGCCAGGAGCTGGCAGGATGTGGAGTCCAGAGGCTGCTGAGGAGAGGCTGAGCCAGTGGCCCAGAGCGAGGGCCCAGAAGTGGCCCCCATGCACTTCTTTTTGTTCTGTTTTTGCTGTGGTTGTTATTGTTGTTTCTTGTTTTTGAGGCAGGGTCTCATTATATAGACCAGGCTGGCCTTGAACTCATGACCCTCCTGCCCCAGACTCTCAAGGGCTAGGATTTACAGGTGTGCTGCCCCGTGCATCGTTTGTGTGGTGGCTCTCAGCTCCCTGAATCACGCTGGCCTGTTGCCACCTCTGTGGCTACATTAGACTGTGTGCTCTGTTTCTCATCTCCAAGTGCAGGGCGTGGTACCTAGAAGGTGCTAATAAGCATTTCTGGAATGAATGATATGTTGAGGATGGGCATGCAGAGCCAAGCTGGGGGTTAGGGGAGTCCAGTGCCATGACAGCAAGAAATGGATGTCACTAGCTCCCACCCGGGGCTCTGGGGCTCTGGGGCTCTGGGATTAGGCACGACTGGCCTGGGCTGGGTTGTGCTTGAAGATTCTTCCTGTTCTGTTTGCTCAGGCTCCTGGGACTGAAGCTGTAGCCACATTGCCAATTCTTTAAATGTCTTGGGTGATTTTTTTCAAACGTTTTACCTCCAACGTGCTTTGCATACTGCCACACATTTTTAAAACCCACATATAATTTAGGGAACATTTAATCAATAGAGTCTTGATTCATTTTTCCCTTAAATCATCAGTATTATTGTTGTGAAGAGCCCATTTGAAGTTCAGGAAGGCTCTTAAGCATTTTTAATAACCATTTTCTTCCCCTGCGTCCTATTTTTTAAAAACTATCTTCTTGAAAGATACTTTTTTCCAGTGGTTGAACAAGCTCAAAATGCCAGGTTCTCAATTGCTTAAATTGTGTCCAATATGCAATTCTGTGAGGAAAATGAATGGACTCTTCCAGAATAATTTCACATATATTTTTTAAACCTAAGAGGATTTTTTTGCTGGTGGTTGTTTCAAAGTTACCTGAACAGGGTTCTTAGGTCCTAGTTGTGCCTTGAAGGGCCACTGCTGGACAAGGAAGATGGGTCTTCTACAACAATACCTCGATCCTCACAACTTTTAGTTTTTGAACACGTGGAGGGTTAGTCATCTCCTTTTCTCAGGTCTGATGTGATTTTCTGCCCTTGCTGTCATTACCTTATCGCATCTTACATTTATTGTGAGATATTTATTGTATATTTATTGTGTACTAGCTCCCATGTGTCTGTCAGCTTGTCATGCTGTGAGGGCTTGTGTACTGCTGTGATGGTGAAAGCTATGCCACTGGTATCTCAGCTACCATTAGGGTCACCCATGGTGGAGAGGTTTCAGCTAATCTTCCAGACTAAGACAAATTGGGGAGCAGGACCCGGCAGCTGACTGCTGAAACAATTAGCCACTGAGAACCCTATGAATGCAGAGAAGCACTGTCAAATATAGTGATGGAAAATAAGCCCCCTAGGCTGGAAGGCATGCAGGAAACAACTGGGGAAGAATTGCCTCCTCAAGGTAGACTTGACCTTAATAATGAGAATGGAGTAAAGCCCTGGGACCTCCTTTTGCTGATGTGGCACGACTCAAAATGAGAAGAAATATAGTGTCTGCCACAATGGGCTCAAACATAAAAAGATATATGCATTACACATTGTTAGGTAGTGTTTTGTTGTGTTGTACATAGGATTGCTATAAGTTGGACCCAATTCACCAGCACCTAAGTCAACAGCATGCAACAACAATAAGTATATACTGGGGACCTCGTTAAGCCCTTCTTGTAGACCATCTCATGAGGTTATGTTTTGAAAGTTACCTGAGAAGGGCTCTTAGCTTATGTAGTCATTTCCTGTGGCAGCTGTAATGACCACCAAACTTGGACAGCAATTTGTTCTGTCACTATTCTGGAGGCCAGAAGTGTGAAATCCAGGGCTGTGCTCCTTCTGGAGGGGTGGGACCATCTGTTGATCTGTCCTTGCCTCTTTGCGCTTCTGGTGGGCCCAAGTGTTCTTGTACTTGTGGCTGCATCACTCAAATCTCTGCTTTTAGAGTCATATTGGCTGATCCTCTTTATGTGTGGTGTGTTTCTTCCCTGTGTCTATCACTCAAGGAAATGCTTATCATTGCATTTAGGAACCTTATGGATAACCCAGAAGAATCTCCTTCTCTCAAGATCTTTATCTTCATCTCTCTCTTGCCATTGAAGGTATACCATTCACTTCTTTGCCATATGAGGTAATATTCATAGGTTCCAGGAATTAAGACAAGGACATACTTCTGTGGCGGGGGTGGGGGGGGGCAGCACTCAACCCACTGCAGCTTTATAAGGAGCAAAATCAGGACTTGAACCCAAGCAGTTTGGCTGTAGAGGAGACCCCTGAAGCCCCTTCTGTGCTTTGCTGCTCCATGGCTAGGGTGCTAAGACAAGGAGGATGCAAACTGCCAGCAATTGCCAAGCTCAGCCAGCTGGGTTGGGGTTCTAATTACTTATACTCTTCCTGCCTGTTTTCTTTTTCCTGCCTACCTTGGCAAAAATAGTTGGCTCTGGGTCCATGACAGAAATTCCGAAGTTTACTTAGCTGGTGTCTGTGCTGTGGAACGTGGTCTTATATTGCCGACAGTCATCTCTGTGCTGCCTCACCCCGGACCTGGAAGGGGTGCTGACTAAGATGGGGGAGTATGTGTTCATAAGATTGAACCGTATCAAAGGGCATAGTTTGATCCCACACAATTTTAAACTGTATTCCCCATCAACATGCTCATCTGCCCCACAGCTTACCTTCGTCTTCCTGCTTCCTCCAAATGCCAAAAGCATGTTCTAGTTTTCTACACATGCCTTTGATTTCAGCATGTGGCTGAGCTGACCCATTTCCATTCCTTATTTATTTAGGCACATCTTTGGCAAATTTGGCACTTCGTCATGCCCCAGATCTCATCTTAATTTCAACTGTCTCCAGTGAAGCCACAGAGCAGCCAGCCCATGTTGAAGTCATCAACTTCCATTAAGGGGTTTGGAGCATGTGTTTAAAACCAACATATTATTTTCCTGCCTGGCAAATCAGTAGCAGAATTGTGTACTGTGCCCTCGAACATGAAGTACTTACGGGTAGTGTCAAGTTGGGTCCAAGACTAAAAATACTCCCCTTCCTTCAGCATCCTGTCTTTTCTGCAGAGTGGCATAGCTCACGATCAGAACTTCACCACACTCTAGACATTTACACGTTTAATGCATCCTGAAATATTAAGCTATATTATGCCTGAGCAAGAGTGTAGATGTTTCCTTTCCTGGAAAGGACTGTGTTATTGGAAATCGTTTGTTGAGATTTATATTCTAACAGGGTTGAAGGGCTGTTGGCGTTGTGAAGTTTCCCAAAAGCCAAGCTGGAAATTCTGAGGTTGGGGTTCCAGGGAGATTTGGATCACTAGGGACACCCCTCCCAGAGAAGGAGCTGTCAGTCTGTTAAGGTTTACTGTGTGTGCACCAAGTGGATGTGTCCAGAAAATAGTCACAACTCACTAGTTATACAACCTTGGAAAACTGCTTTACCTTTTTAAACCCTGGCCTCCTATTTGTATGATGGAGTGAGAGTCACATTGCATACTTTGCAGGGTTACTGGAAGGGCTCATGAACTTGGCCAGAGCCACACCTTGTAATTCCAAATATAGAAGAGAATTTTATAGGCAATAAGTTTTCGGATGCCTGCAGCCATACCACTATGGCGCCTGATCCCATCAGATCTTGGAAGCTAAGCAGGGTCAGACCTGGTTAGTACTTGGATGGGAGACTGCCTGGGAACACCAGGTGCTGTAGGCTTGGGAGAATGACCTGGCAACCCACTCCTTAAAAACAACTAGCCATTGAAAACCGTATGAATAGCAGAGAAGTATGACAATAGTGTTTCACCTGTTGTACAAAGGGTCGCTATGAGTCAGACACTGACTCAATGGCACCTAACAACAACACGCCTCAGTGTTTCAGTCTCTGGAGTCCAATGACCCTCTCTCCCAGGAACTACCTCTTTTGCCAGTTCCTAAGTTGTGGATGCTGTAGCATTGCAGTCCTTTATCTTCACGAGAGATGCCTGATGGGAGGGTGTTTATTTTTGACAAGTGGCTAAATATTGTGTCCTCAAGAGGAAGCCGTCTCCCTGAAGGCCCCTCTGGTTATGGATCACTGTAAAAGCCCCTCTCCGAAGTACCTGAACATCGTGGGGAGAAACACAGGTCCTTCTTCTAACCTTGAACTTCCTGTGCTGTTTGTTTCTGAGGCGCCCTCCTGACTTCGGCAGTCACTTTGCTCCTACCCCGTGTGAGGTTGTAGGGGCTCCTCTGATCCTGGCAGATGGTTGTTCCATTCTTCTTTCTCACTCTTCCTCCCTTGCCATTGTTCCTGCAGGACCATAGGCCGTGGGTGCCTGAACTCCTCTGAGCTGTAGCCAGAGACGCAGCAGAATTGTTGGATATACTTACTTAATGGTGTTCACAGTCCAGATGGTGGGAGGCACCATCAGGATGTCCCCAGCCATCTGGGGTTCCCAGCTGGCCTTTTAGTTGTATTCCAACTAAGTTTTATGGAGCTGGGTGTGCACGTCTATAATCCCAGTGACTCGGGAGGCTGAAGCAGGAGAATTGCAAGTTCAAGGCCAGAGGCAGCCAGTGTGCAACTTAGCAAAACCCTGTGTCAATATAAATAATAAAAAATAGTTTGGGGGTGCAGCTCAGTGGTAGAGCACTTGCCTAGCATGTGTAAAACCTAGGCTCAACCCTCTAGTACTGAGAATAAACCAAACCAAACCAGATCAAAAGCCCTAAGTTTTGAACTCTCACTGCCAGCTATAGCTATTTGTGACAGTGGTTGAGGACTTTACAATTTATCTATTCCTCATTGGGGACTTAGTGAGCAGTCCTCATTCATTTATTCATTCACTCTCCATCCATCCATCCATCCATCCGTCCATCCATCCATCCATCCATCCATCCACTCAATATGTTTATTGAGCATATACTGTACAGCATGGAATGCAAAAGGGCCATGTGGTTCCTAGTGTTAATAAAATATTAAGAGCCCCTGCCTCTTATGGACTTATGGGGGGAAACAGACATTATCTCATCCAGTTAATGAGAAAGGAAAGCATTTGGGAGCCTATAAGGAGAGACATTAGTCCAGCAGTGTGTGAGCTAAGAGCACAAGAGAGGATATTAATATAGGCTGGTCAGAAGGGCACATCTAGGGTGAATGTCAGAAGTCCCATGGGACCAGCCAAGTGAAGGATGCTGTGGGGAGGAAGGGCAAAATGGAGAGGTCACAGTGTGGCCAGAGGCTTCGAGGAGTGAAGAGTTGTGTGGCAGGGCATTATGGAAAGTATAGGGGTGAAAGGTCTATTCAGGGATGCCAAGAGAGGGCATGATGTGTACTTCCCTGTTGTTGGTGGTAGGTGCTGTTGATTCAGGTCCAACTCATAGCGACCCTATGTATAACACAGGGTTTTCGATGGCTGATTTTTTTCAGGATTATTTCAGGAGTGGGCTGCCAAGTCCTTCTTCCCCTTTTGTGGTGCTGGGGATCGAGCTCAGGGATTCAGAGCACTCAGAGCAGCACTCTACCACCTGAGCTAAACCCCAGCCTGCAAGCTTCCCTAATGGGACAATTTCCATTGTTGGGTGGTGAGAATGCATTGCTGTGCAGAGCTGGGGGTGGGCCCTTGGGTCTGAGTCCTGGAACATGGCTGTGGAGGGGCTGGTCCTATCATTCCTGGGACTGAGCCTGATAAAGTTGACCAGGGCCATTGAAAACCCTACGAATGTCTCTATGAGTTGGACATGACTTGATGGCATCTAACAACAACAACAACAACAAGATTGGAAGATACAAGGAGACCCCTCTGGAGGGGGAGGGAGAAGTAAAAGGGGGAGGGGGTGGAGCACATAGGGGAGTGAAGAGGGAGAGAACAAGTGCAAAGTACAGGATACAGTGGTATGAAAATCCCATATTGAAACTCACTGTACTCTTGTTGTTAGGTACTGTCAAGTTGGTGTCCAACTCATAGCGATCCTATGTACAACAGGCAAAACACATTGTTAGTGCTTCTCTGCTATTCATAGGGCTTACAATGGCTTATTGGTTTTGGGGAGTGGGTTGCTTTGTCCTTTTCCCAAGTCTACAGCACCTAGTATTTCTAGGTGGTCTCCCATCCAAGTACTAACCAGGCCTGACCTTGCTTGGCTTTCGAGATCTGATGGGGTTGGACACCACAGTGATATGGGTGTAGGCTCACTATACTGTTGGTAAGTAAAAAAAAAACATACTGTACTTCACAAATGTACAATTATTACATGTTAATGAAAAATTTAAAAAAATGTTTAAGGAGATGAAATTGTTAACTATCCTGATTTGAAAAGTGCATACTCTATATATGAACTGAGTAATCATTCTGTACTCCATAAATATGTACAATTAAAATACAAACTAATAAAAATATATAATAAGTAAATAAATAAAAGCAAAAGAGGGTAAAGGAGATGACCATTGTGTTTTCCTGTGTTCTGAGGCCACAGACTCTGGAGACCAAGCCATATGTCCTGTCCCAGGTCTGCATCCACCTGGTCTCTTTTGCTCACTCTTACAAAGGCACAGGAGGGGTTGGTAGTTTCCCTGGTGTGGCCCAGAGCTTAAGTACTCACTTTATTTGCTTCTTTTATGATGAGGAGAGTTATTTGAAAACCTACTTAAAGGCATAGCCTCAGTTTCTCCATCTGTAAAGTTAGTTATGGAAGTAAGCTTATTTATCTCTGCTACTCTCCTGTGCTTGGATCATCTATGAGGTGGTTAATTTTGACTGTTAACTTGATTGGATTGAGAAACTCCTAGAAGATGAGTAAAGCAAACCTCTGGGTGTGTCTGTGGGTGTGATTCCAGACAGGATTTACTGAAGGGGGAAGACTTGACCTGCATGTGGATGACAGCATCCCATAGGCTGGGGGCCTGGATGGAATAAAAAGGAAAAAAGGAGAAAGCCAGATAATACAGTCATTCTTTCTCTCTGCTTCCTGGCTGCCATGAAATGAGCTGCTCTGCTCTGCCACACCTTCCCTGCCATGATGGACGGAACCCTCTGAAACCGTGGTGCCAGAATAAGTCCTTCCTCCCTTTTGTTGTTTTTTTCAGGTATTTGGTCACATCAACAATGAAACTAACATAATTTATGTGATTGTGAAATGCAGGAGTCCTGAGCTCAGCTTAGAGATCTCTTATGCATTTCCCTCATTTTCCTCCCAAGCATGTGTTCCAGCTGATTTGACTCCAGTAGCTGGTGGTTGGAGGGACCTCCTGGTTGCAGGGGCCAGTTTGGTAGACAGAAATGTCTTTCTCTACTACAGGCTTTCTACCACATCCAAGTGAAGCATCTGAGGCATCTAGGTGTGTCTAGGCTACTGATGGAGATGATTGATTGATTCACAGAACTCAGGGGTTGAACTCAGGGCCTTGTACAAACTTTGCAAGTGTTCTACCACTGAGCTGCACCCCCAGACTGTTTTTAAATTTTTTATCTTGAGTCAAGGTCTTGCTAAGTTGCATGGGCTGCCTCTGGCCTTAAACTCACCATCCTCCTGCCTCTGCATTCCAAGTCACTGGGATTATAGGCATGTACCACTGCACCTGGATGACATAACTCACTTCTTGGTGTGCAGGGTCATTATGGAAGCCAGGATGCTGATATGAATGAATCTCTGCCAGGTTGCTCTGAAAAGACAGGGGTGAGGGTCTGTAGAAGGCAGGGTAGTCTTTCTGGCCCAGGAGAACCTTGTCACAGGATCCTACTCCCTTTAAAGTATCAATCTGTGATTTTGTAAAAACTCCTTTCTAGTCACCATCTTTTCTTGCCTTCTCCTTCTTGTCACATAATTTTCCTCAAAACCTGAAGCTTACAGTGTGTTAAAGCAGAGATTCCAGAGCTTTAGCGACTTGGTTGGATAAGGTTTTCAGACACTCAGGCAGAATCGTGTCTGGCTGACTGCCCAGGGCTCAGCCTGCCTCCCAGTCCCTGAAGCAAAGGCTGTGGGACCCTTGCTGGGCTGGGGATGGCATCCTACAATTGCTGAGTCATTGGCCAAAGCCAGCCATTTAGGGAGAACTGCCTGTGGGGGAACTACTGTGTTTGTCTCCCTGGCTTGGCTTCCACACTACCCTGACTTGGGGTCTGGTAGGGAATGGAGCTGGTGCTTTGATGCTCTGACATGTACATGTCCCAGGACCACTAAGCCCACTGCTTTCTCTTAGGACAGGGTGTGCATTCTGCTCTCACTAGAGTGTTTCCACTGCCACCTGATATCTTGCCTCATGCTGGCAGGAGTCTCCTTGTTGAGTGCTAAGACAAATTCTGCTCTACCCCATAGGCCATATGTGGTGCCCAGCAAAGTGGCAAATCAGTGGCTTGAAAGATGGATCTGTTTTGTGTAGAGTAGACTGAATGTATCCATCTTTGCTCCTTCCTTATAAGATTACACATCCACAGGCCTGGCCATATGACTTTGTAGTGTCTTTCTATAGGAAAGATAGGGTACTTATTTCTGTCCCATTGACTTTGGATATGGGTAGGGTAGTTGTTTTAGCCAATAAAATGCTAGTAGGTGTGAAAAAAGCCATCTTTAATTGTATATGACTGGTTTTGCTCACATTTCTGCAAGTCTCCCCTTTTCTCTCTCCCTCCCTCCGTCTTTCTTTTCTTCTTTCTTTCTTTCTTTCCTCCCTCCTCCTCCTCCTCCTCCTCCTCCTCCTCCAGCCTGGAGGAGCTGCTTGTCCTGGAGAGAGATGTGGGGCAGACCCAAACTTGCACCACCTCCCCAGAAGCAGAACCTCCCCAGTACATCCATAGATTTAAGAACAATAAATTTTGTTCCACCATTGAGTTTAGAGCTGTTTGTTATACATCAGTATTACAGAAAAACATCAGAACATCTTAGGGATCGACTTAGTGCTGGGGCTGTGTCATTTTCTTTCCTAACTCTGTTAGGTCCTAGGCAAGCACATAGTAGGAATGCAGAAACAATTTTCTGAATGGAGATGGAAACAGGGAGGATCCTAATGGGATCACTGTGCTTGGTTGACGCTCAATTCTCAGTCTGGGTTCTGACATCTATGTTCAATCCCACATCAATTCCAGCAGAATCTACTGCCACAACTTTCATAGGGATGTAGAATAGAAGCCAGGCCAGTGATGTATCCTGTTCCCTGGACAGTGGTCCTTTGGAGCTGCTAAAATAGGTCAGATCTAACCAAGAAAGAGCAATAAAACAAGAACCTGGAGTTGTAAGTTTGAATCCTTTATGAGTTTGACTTTCTGTGTGGCATTTTAGTGAATCACTTTCTCTCTCTAGTCCTTGGTTTTCCCATCTTCACAATGACTTCACCAATTACAGGCAGGAAAGCTCAGAATCCTGAACAAACTACTTAACCTCTCCATTTATTAGCATCCTCACCTACGAAAAGTTGAACAAGGATTGAATGAAAGGATAACTAAATTCATTACCACACTGCCTGGCATTGGAGTACAATGGATCTTCATTGTAACTTGTGCTTGTTGTTGTTGTTGTTAGGTACCATCTATTTGGGTCTGACTCATAGCAACCCTCTGTACAGCAGAACGAAATACTCCCTGATTCTGTGCCAGGCACATGATCTTTTATATGTTTAAGTCTGTTATTGTGGACACTGTGTCAGTCCATCTAGTGGAGGGTTTTCCTTCTTGTCATTGACCTGCCACTCTCCCAAACATGATGTCCTTCTCCAGGGATTGGACCCTCCTGACTACATGTCCAAAATATGTAAGGTGCAGTCTAGCCATCCTTGCTTCCAAGGAGCACTGTGGTTCTTCTAGGGTAGACCTGTTGGTTCTTTTTGCAGCCCATAGTATATTTGTCTCCCCCACCATAATTCAAAAGCATCAATTCTTCTCCTGTCTCCCTTCTTCAATGTCCAGTTTTCACAACCATAGGATGCAACTGAAAAATACCATGGCATGAGTCAGGTGCACCTTCATCTTCAATGTGACTTCTTTACCTTTTAATACTTTAAAAAGATCTTTTGCCACAACTTTTCCCAAAGCAGTGCATCTTTTGATTTCTTGACTGCCACCTGCTAATAATTATTAACAATAATAATAAATAATAAATAAAAAACAAAGTATAAGATTCAAAGCAATGTGATGGATTAGTAGGCCACTGCTAGAATCAGGTGAGAGAAACTTGTTTCAAATTAGAGAGAAAAGAGAATAATTGAGTCATGTAACTTGGAAAGTCAGTTGTTGAGCCTGGGCCTCACAGTTGTTGTTGTTGTTGTTAGGTACTGTCAAGTCGGTATCCGACTCATAGTGACCCTCATAAGGTTTTCAATGGCTGTTTCGGGATTGCCTTGGAGTGGATTGCCAGGTCCTTCTCCCATTTTTGCAGTGCTGGGAATTGAACTCGGGACCTCAGAGACTGCAGCGCAGTGCTCTACCAACTGAGCTAAATTCCAGCCCACGGGGCCTCACAGAGGACATTTATATTCTCTCTCTCTCTCGGTTTCTCTCTCTCTCTCCTTCTCTTCTTCCTTCTTACTCTACCCCCAATCCCTTCTGGGGTTTGCTTGAAGGATGCCCTCTATCCTAGCAGTCCCTAACCTTTGTGGCACCAGAGATTGGTTTTGTGGAAGAAAATTTTTCCACAGATGGGATCGGAGTGGTGGTGGATAGTTTTGGGGTGATTCAAGTGCATTTTGTTTATTGTGTAAATATAGATGAAGCTTGCTTCGCTTGCCTGCCGCTCACCTCCTGCTGTGTGATGGGGTTCCTAATGGGGTGGGAACCCTTGCTATATACTTTTAGAGATTATGATTTGTGATAATCAGACAGAAATGATGTGGCTTCACTTCCAAGGAAGGGTTCTGATCGACTGTCTTTGGACCAATGGCTTGCTAGGAGATGAAGAACCAGTTTTGGCTGAGCCTGGCTGCAAACACTGTATGTGTGAGAATTGTAATATCCCCCAAATTTCTTCAGAACACTGCAGTATGGGGCTGGGTATGGCTCTCCAAAATAGGTGGGCTGAGTTTACTCTGAATACTATCTGGGATGTTGTGCAAAAGCCTTGCTGTGGTTTATCCCCTCTGAAACTCATGCTAAAATTTAATCTCCATTATGAGATTTTGACAGGGAGAGACCAGGTAGGACTTTTAAGAGGTGATTAAGGCCTTATGAATGAATAAATCCATTCATTTGATTAGTGGATTCAAAGATTAAATGTAAGTGGGTTATCTCAGGTATGGGTCTACTATAAAAACTAATTTGTCTTGGCCTTCTGCCTGCCCCTAGTCTCTTGCTGTGTGATGCCCCACACTGCCATTGCCAGACGTGGCGTCTTGACCTTGGCCAAGAACCACAAACCCAAATAAACCTCTTTTCTTTATAACCTACCTTGTCTGTGGTACTGTGTCATTAGCAAGGGAAAATGGGCTAAGACAAGCCTCCAGTCACTTTTCTTGGTTCATAGTAGATTTCGTGTGGCAACCTGAGGAGGGAGATGCCAGCAGGGATCTTTGCTATAGGGGCACTGATACATGCTGTCAGGAGAAAACGGGAGACTGCTAGATTCCCTGCACCAGTGACATGTAAGATGGTGAAAGAATTGCACACAGATTTGCATAGAAGCAGAACTGTTTGATACTTGCCTACAGAAAGCAGAGGCTTGGCATCATGTAGTATCATTGGCTTTCCTGTGTTTTAATGGCTGGGAAAAGGCTCATGCTTCTAAATTCCCACTTGGTCAGCCAGCAGTACATTCTGCCTCTGGTCTTTCTCCTATGCCATCCCCTCTATGACTTGGGTCTGTCTTTGCCTAGTTGGACCTAGCTCTTCCTCTTTTGGGGCCCTCCTGTCCACCTCCTACATTGCTGAAGGAGTGGATCTTCCTGTTTCCCTGTTGACAAACCTCTGCTGATTCTCCTCATTTACCAGAGTAGTGTCTCAGCAACTTTGTGCTTTATATACAGCCCTTCACAATGTCACTTTTGCCCTCTGCGCCAGATTAAAATATGCACTGATTAGAGTATCATTGACTTGGATTTGAATCTTATTGCTATCTGATATTTTCCACGTACTGTTGAAATTAACATTTGTCCTTTCTGGAGCTCAGCCTATTATTAAAAGAAGTTTAAAATTCTCTCTCTCTCTAATCCCTTTATCTTCTTCCCTTTCATTCTCTCCCACTCTCTTACTTTTTTTGTTTTTTTTTCTTCTCTTTCTTATTCTTTTCCCCTCTTTCTCCCTTTCTTCCTTCTTTTCTCCCTTCCTTGTTCACATACCTTATAGCAATGTCTTGAGGATTAAGATATACTATACAGCCATGGTCAGGACAGCCAGAGAAGAGAGGTATGGAGATGTCAAAACACATCTGTTGCTTTATGTTGTTCACTGCCTTATATCCTTGAAGTAGAATAAAGAATTTATCTAGTCCCTGTCTTAGATTCCTGGCATGTAGATAAAACTTGGAATTTCTTGGATGATGGGAATATTTTGTTATTCATAGGCCTCTTGCATCACACTTCAGTATATGCTAAGAGCTGATGTGGCTCAGGATGGGTGCTGGTTCCCAGAAGGATCAACCTTGAGAGTCTAGGACTGGGGCTTTGAGTCAGCCTGACCACCAGGGAGGCAAAGAGACTAGAGACTGGGATGTCAATCATGCCTAGGTAAGGGACTCTCGTAGAACTCTAGATCTTAAAGCTCTGGGGATCCTTTTGTTTGAGGACACTCTGATGTGCATGGGGTGACCCATCTTGATCTCAGCCAGGAGAGAGCACAAAAGCCATGCACTTGAGATCCTTCTGGATCTCATCTTCTTGTTTGGCTGGTCCTCGTCTGTATTGTTTGTAATAAAGTTGTGATAACTATAGTACTCTCCTGAGTTCAGTGAGACATTCTAGTCAATTACTGAATCTGAAGGGGTCATGTTGTTGTTGTGTGTCATGGAGTTGAATCCTACTCATAGAAACCTTATGTACAACAGAATGAAACCCTACCCAACACTGTGCCATGCCCACGATCTTTTTATATTTGAGTCCACTGTTGCATCCACTATATTTCTTCTCATTTTGAGTTGTGTCACATCAGCAACTGGAGTTTCCAAGGGCTTTGCTCCATTCCTGTCATTAAAATCAACTCAACTTTGAAGAGGCAACTCTTCTTCAGTTTATCTCTTGAATGCCTTTCAGGCTAGGGGCTCATTTTCTGGCACTATATTTGACAGTGCTACTGTTCTTTTCGCCTGCAGCCGTAGCCCTGTGGCATCCGATCCCATCAGATCTCGGAAGCTAAGCAGGGCCAGGCCTGGTTAGTACCTGGATGAGAGAGAGCCTGGGAACACCAGGTGCTGTAGGCTTGGGAGAAGGACCTGGCAACCCCCTCCCAAAATCAATCTGCCATTGGAAACCCTATGAACAGCAGAGAAGCACTGACAATAGTGTTTCCCCTGTTGTACAGAGGGTCGCTATGAGTCGGATACCGACTCAACGGCACCTAACAACAACAACAACAACAACAACAACAACAACAACAACAACAACTGTTCTTTTCATAGGGTTTTCAATGGCTGATCTTCTTGAGAGTGGGCTGCTGGGTCTGCCTCTCTAATCTGTCTTAGTCTGGAAGCACAGCTAAAACCTGTCCACCATGGCTGACCCTGCTGGTATCTGAAATCCTGATGCCATAGCTTTCAGCAGCATAGCAACACGCAAGCCCTCACAGCATGACATACTGACACACATGTGGGGGTAGGGGGAACCCCTAAAGTTGCAGCAGTTGGCCAGATGTGCTGGTGGCCTGAGGACCCCATTTGGTGAGGCAGTGTTGTGCAGGAGAGGGTTCTTAACTTGTGTGGTCTGTGCTAACTTTGGGTGGTTGGTGCCAAAATTGCAGTTCCCAGTTGGGGGAGAAACAGAATAATTGTCTACCAGGCTGCACACCTCTGGGCTCTACTCCTGTGATGTACCTTTCTGTCCAGATTATTCTTCTGCTTCATATTTGACCAGAAACTCTTATTTGCCCTGCAAAACCCACACCAGATACCCAGCCCTTGAAACCTTTCTTTCTCAATTTATTATGGAAATTTTCAAATGTGCAATTTGGGGAAATTGTACAACCAGCTCTTCTGTATTCCTCACCAGCTTCAACTGGCACCAACTTCCTATCCTCATCTTGGACCATCTGTAATTCCTAGCTTCATGGGCACTTCATGGTCTCTGCAGAGAGAACCAAGTTATCTTCTAGGGTCAACGACATGAAGACTAGGCCAAGGTTGTTTGCCAGGGAGTGTGACAAGACCTGAGGTTTAGCTGCTTTGCATCAGTGACTTGTATGCAGGGAAAAATGAAATGAGAAACACACTTACATAAAAGCTGAATTGGCACGACAAGCAAATTGACAGAGAGAACTGTGTGTCGTTGGAAATAATAAGACCAGTGTTGTTGAGAAGGCAGCAGATGGGAAAGAACACATTCTGTCAACCAGAACTTGAGTTTATCTAACAGCCCCATGTGAGTTCAGTTTACCAAATATTTCTCATGAGCAGTGGGGTAGGCTGGGCTCCACACTGTTGCAGGGCTGGATATCAGCAAGGAAGTGGTCGGGAGTGGGGAGCGAGGACAAGAGGGAAGGAAGGTGGTTCCAGGGTTCGCCCACCTATCTTCTCTTTTTTAAGGGTTTTCCCTATCCTTCCTCCCTCCTTCCACCCCTTTCTTCCTTCCTAAGCTCTCTACGGAGCTCCATCCCTGTGCTGAAGTCTGGGCTGGCTGGTGGTCCAGGTGGTAGCAGCGACAAGGACATTATGATGATAGTGATGATAAAGACAATCAGGTTTAGAATACACAATAACAAGCAGTGCATAGGGTTTATCATACAGCAGGCATGGCTCCAAGTGTTTTATACGTGCTCACTCACTCAATCCTTACACAAAATCTGTGGAAGTGTATTGCTTTGTTATCTGTTTTCCAGATGAGGAAATAGAAACAGAGGTCAAGTCTAAAGAGCTGTGTCCAAAATCATACAGCTGTTAGAGATGCAGACAGGAAGGCACATGGCTGCCAGCTTACATGGGCCCCCAACAGGCCAATAATGTGGTGTTCATGAGTTCATCGTTGATAACAGATCAGCAGAAGAGGAGAGGAGAGAAAGGAAGAAAAGAAGAAGAAAAAGGAGAAGAGGAGGAGGAGGAGGAGGATTTTCTTTGCAGAAGAATGCTAATTAATCAATGGAGAAAGAAAGAGGAAATTATCATTTTGCAGCCCCATTGCAGTCATGGGTTCAAGCAAGGATCACGAGGGATGGTGGGACCATTAGGGGACCAGCATATCCATATGGCTTCCAAGATTAACCACAAATTCCAAAGGGTTAAATGGGCCTTTATGGCAGAGGGATCTGGTAGGCACCACTTTAACTGAATGATCCAATTTTGCATCATTAAGCATGGGAAACCTGACATTACATGACTTGTGATAGACAAAGTCAAAGGCATCATTGACATGGGATTCTTGCCTAAAGTATTTGCTCTGAATACACTGAGGAAACAAGAACATTAATCCACAGTGTGCGGCATTTTACAAGATAATTAGCCTGGACTCAAACAAGAAAACCCTTGCTCATGAAAAATAAACAAAAAAGGTGTGGTGTGCATATCATGTATGCAAGAGAATGCGTGTATTAATGTGTGCATAGGTGTGTGTGTATATATGTGTATGCAGGTGTGGATATGTGTATGTGTATATATGAATGTATGTGTATGTGTACATACACAAGCTGATATATGCATGGATATGTGGGTATGTATGTTCTTGTTGCATGCAGCTGTACCACTGTGGTGTCCGATCCTGTCAGATCTCGGACGCTAAGCAGGGTCAGGCCTGGTTAGTACTTGGATGGGCGACCACCTGGGAACACCAGGTGCTGTAGGCTTGAGAGACGGACCCAGCAACCCACTCTCAAAAAATAATCCGCCACTGAAAACCCTATGAACAGCAGAGATGCACTGACAATAGTGTTTCCCCTGTTGTATGTAGGGTCGCCATGAGTCAGATACCGACTCAAGGGCACCTAACAACAACAACAACAACAACAACAACAACAACACGTTCTTGCTGTTAGGTGCTGTAGAGTAGTGTCTGACCCATAGAGATTCTCACAGGGTTTTCAATGGCAGATTGTTTTGAGATTGTTTCAGGAGTGGATTGCCATTTCCTTCTCCTGTTTTTGTGGTACTGGGGATAGAACCCTGATCCTCATGGAGTACAACACAGCACTCTGCCAACTGAGCTAAACCCCAGCCCATATGTGTATGCATACCCACATGTAAGCAGGTAAATATATGTACACATATCATGTATAAATGCATGTGTGGGTTATGCACATATGTGCATTGTGTATGTACATGTACATGTGTATGTGCATGTGTGTATATGTATGCATGTATATATGGACTATATATTACACAAAATTATAAACTTTTGTGAATTTTCTTCTGTGACTACATAAGAGAATATCTTTATATGAAGATATAGGTTGAAATGCCTTCGAATATTTTACATTGCATGCACATAGATAAATAAAACATGGAGAATATTGGTGATAAAATGAAAGGAGTATGGGATTTCATTATATTTTCCTTCCATTTGTCTATGGGCATGAACACTCTCAATGAAAAAATGAGGTGGCAGTTAAGAAATTACTATTTGGATAGCTGTGAATGACAGTAGGTGAGTCCCAGGAATCCAGATGTTGAACTTGGTGGTTGGACAGGATAGATAGAGGGGTGTTTTGTTTTTCTTTCAAAGTTAGATCCTCACTTAAAGAGTTAAATACCTTTGCAAAGTAAGTTACGAAAAAAACCTATACTCCTCAAGCTTTTCCTCAATGATCTCCCCTTAGAGAAAACACTTTCCACTCTTGATTTTTGTGGTACTTGGGAATTGCACATACTTTGCAAGTGCTCTACCACTGAGCTGCACCCCCAGCCCATTTTTTAAAAAAATTTTAATCTTGAGAAAGGGTCTTGCTAAATTGTGTAGGCTGCATGTGGCCTCGAACTTGCAATCCTCCTGCCTCTGCCTCCTGAGTGGCTGGGATTACGGGTGTGAGCCACCATGCCTGGCTACTTTCCATTCTTTTAGTTGCCCCTTTTAGTATACATCTCCATAGCTCTAATAACTTGCTCATATTGTACATCTTGATGTCTCAGTTGTACACATTATCTAATGCTGTCTTAACTGTGAAAGATGAGGGGTAGCTGTGTCACCTTCTCATGTCCTTTTTGTCCCTCATCTTCTCCATGTGATTATATCATCATCTTCCCTGGATTGACCTTCAGAGTTGACATTCTTTTGTCCATGTACTTGGGATCCAACACTCTCGGATATAATACATTGTTTTTTCTTGCATGTAGTCCTAGGAGAGAATTATTTCAAAAGATGAAATGTCTGATGTACATGAATGTAAAAAGAAGAGATAGAAATAATTAGCAGGGAGTTTGGGGTAGCATTAATGATTCATATCTAGAAAAGAAAACAATGACTAAATATGGGGTAAATAAAAAAATAGTGGGGGAAAAAGCCATCATAGCTTTTCACTCCTGTGAGTGGAAACTACTGGGAGTCGAACATTTTGGAAGATTCAGTAGAGTCAGGCATCCGGGCCTGCAAGCCTGAGAGAGAGGCAGTGGCCAGGTCCTGAGTCATCTGCTCAGCCCATGCCTGCTGCATGCATGGCCTACACTGGTTTCCCAGGTGGAGTCAGCCTGTGCTCCACAAGCCCCAGGAGAACCAGTGAAGGATCCCCGGCCCTGTGAGGGCCCAGTGATGTCAATGGATTTGCTTCTCAGCCCTCTGCAATCCCAGGCCTCTAGGGTCTAAGTCGTTCCTTCTCATCTGCCTGCTCCTGTTGCCAGTGTGCCCCAGCTGTCGTGTCCTTGTTTGTTCTCTCCCTGTTGATTTACTTATTTATTTCCAAAAATTCATTTGCTATCATTTCAGTGGGATTTAGGGTGGGAGAGAAAGTAACTTTTTCCTCCTTTTTAAATTTTCTTTTTGGTGCTGGAGGTTGGACCCAGGGCTTTGAACATGCTACGCAAGCCCTCTACCACTGAGCTGTACTCAAGCCCCCTTTTCACATTTCATTTTTAAATTTGTTTTTAGTATTTATTTATTTACTTACTTACTTTGCGGTACTTGGGGCTTGAACCCAGGGCCTCACACATACTCTGCAAGTGCTCTGCCACTGAGCTGAGCATACTTTATTTTCTTATTTTGAGTCAAGGTCTCCATAAGATGCTCAGGCCACCTCTGGCCTCAAACTCGTGTTCCTCCTGCCTCTGCCTCCTGAGTTCCTGGGATTACAGGCATGTGCCACTGTGCCAAGCCTTATTTTTTAATTTTGAGACAGGGTCTTGATAAGTTGCCTAGGCTCCCTCTGGCCTTGAACCTGTTATCCTTGTCTCTTCCTCCCAAGTGGCTGGGATCACAGTTGTACACCCCAGCACCCACCTTCACTTTCTTTCTATTCCAGAAGTTGCTTCTTTGTATAATTTCAATTTTTCTCCTCTCTTCTTGGCCCCACTCTAACCTCTGTGTACAGGAAAAGCTTCTCTCTCCATGGTGTCTGGAAGCTCGGAGAGGGTATGACTACGTGCCTTAGCTTATTTGGATCCAAGCTTCCTTGACCTGCAGGGCTAGGAGGAGTCCTGTCTTACACCTCAGGGTACCTCTTGGTCCCCTCTTCCCTGTGGCTCCTTGGTGCTCCGAATGTGGCCTCTCCCTCTTCCCCTGAGCCTCCATCATGGTTCCTTGGTCCTGCTTTAATGGATTCAGCATTTGTGAGTTATATTTCTGTTTTTAAATTAATTGGGACTAGCCAGGAAGGGGAAACAAAGAGCCGCGACTGGGGGCAGCCACAGGCCACTTGCTCTGCCTCAGTGCCTCCAGCCCCTTGCAGCTGCAAAGGGCTTTCTCCTTTGAAATGGCTTTGTGATCTCTGAAATATTTAACGAAGGCATGTTGCAGACAGGGCTCGAGAAGGTCTCTGAGCCTGTTGGCCTCCCTTCTAAAGTGCACTGCCCAGGGTACTGTAACAAAGAGCCCAGAAGCTGTAGGAGGGCCAGTGGGGCCTTTGAGGAAGCCTGCGAGGCATGTCCTCTCCTCCCGGTCAGGCTGCTGCTGGCCTTTCTGCCACCTGCTGCGCTGACCCAGCTCGCAGGTGTCCACATTGTCTCTGCTGAAGCTGCCTCCGGGTTTGTGATCTCTAGAATGAAACAGTCCTTCCTGCCGTCTGCTCTTGGTTCCTCTGTCTCTGCTTTGCACTGGAGTACCTTTGTTCCATCATTCCTACAGGGCAGAACACAGATTCTCCCTGGGTTGCGAACTTTCCCTTTATAATCTTACCCGATTCCATTGAATTGCTCCTTCCCCAGTTTGGTTGTGGGAGACAGAGAGCTACTGCCTCCCATTTTGTCCTACAGGCTGCCACATGTTGTTTCCTAACTACTGCATCTTCACCATCTCCCCAAGCTTCACATTTGCCTCAGAACCTAGGCCCGCCCTCTCCAGCCCAACCAGTCATAGCTCAGATGAAGGATGCTCTTTCTCAAACAGAAATCTAGCCATGTGAGGTCCTAGCTTATAGTCTTTCACTGGTTCTTCCCTAGCAACAGGACCAAGCCAGTACAACCCAGCCCATGAGAAGTGTTTGCAAAACATTGGCTTGTCATTTGAATCTATGTTGTACCCAGGGCTCGCCTCTCTGGGCTTATAGCCTATGACCTGCAAGGCACTGCATATTTGAAAGTGACAGGCTCCGTTTTGTTCTCCACTTATCTCTGGCTGTTTTGCCCCTCTGTTCCCTGGATTGGTGTGCATTGTGAGTCTGCTGTTCACCAAGTGTTCTGGATCAACACCACTGGAGATATGTAGCATGTGAGTCTCACATGTAACTTCAAAATTTCTGGTAATCACACTGACCGAAAGGGAAAATAAAATTTGATAATCTATCTTATTGAACCTACATTTCTAAAACGTCATCAACATGTAGTCAAGGCAAACTATATTCATATATTTCTTTTTTTTTTGTACCAAATCTTTGCAATCCAGCATATCTCAGTACATCTACTGGCATTTCAAATGCTCAGTGGTTGCAGATGGCTTGTGATGACCCTGTTACATGGTACAGTTCTAGGCGATGAAGATTCAGCCTGAGCTGGGTATGTAGGACCCCTCCCCTTGTGGCATTTACATTCTGGATGAGAAGAGATCCAGTGAATAACACAACATGGTCTGTAATTTCAGGTGGTTATACTTCCTGTGCCACTCTGCCCACCTTCTGCTAAGTTCTGAGCCCCTCCAGTGCTGTATCTGTCCAGGGTGGTGGTAAACCTATAGGATGAAGGTTTGTATCTCATCTCTGCCCCTTGCTACTACCCGTGGCCTCTTACTACGTGTGTCCCAGTGATGTCCATGTCCTAATCCTTGGGACCAGTGAATAGGTTGCCTTATATGGCATAAGGGAATTCACAGCAGTGATTAAGGTAAGAAACTGGAACTGGGGGAGATTCTCCTCAGTTATCCAGAATTATCACCACCACTAAAAAGCAGAACATTTTCTTGGCTAGAGAGGAGGAAAGATGGCAATGTGAAAAGGGCACAGTCCATATTTCTTGTTTTGAGGGTGGAGCTGGGGCCATAAGCCAAGGCATGTATGGCCTCTAGAAGCTGGAAAAGGCAAGGAAACAGATTGCCTCTTATTGTGTTCAGAAAGGAACACAACCTTGCCGACACCATGACCTCAGCTCAGTGAGACCTGTGTTGGGTTTCTGACTTACAGAACTATAAGATAATAAATGTGTAGTGCTTCAAGTCACGAAATTTGTGATGATTTGTTATGGCAGCAATAGAAAACTAATACATAGCTTTGAGACGAAGTGGTGAATAAATCACCTTTCTGAGATTCAGAAATAAGTTATACCTCACTCATGGGATTTTTCAGTGGATAAAAATGAGGTACCAGCTGTAAAATGCTTAGTCCAGTGCCCACCTCATCATAAAATTTCACTTACTGTCAGCTGGAACTACATATACTGCCATGATTTCCCTGAGTGGGGGACCTAGAGCTGGGATTCCTGCAGCACTTGTTCATTGAGTACAGAATGGACTGGCCTCCTGTCATGACATTCTATGACATGATTGTCAGGTTCTTAGAGATCATCAACTCCATTATTTTCCATGCTGTGGAATCCAAGTAGACTTGGCTGGCATACAGTCAAACATGTTTTACTTGAGCAGTTGTGCATTTTAATGTGCATTGGGAAAACATGGCTAGCACATCAAATCCATAATTCACAAGTTAAGGACAGCAAAAGGAACCCATTTTTCAAATGTGTTATGCAAACTCTGGCTCCCATGATGAGGGTGGTAGGTAAGGGACTGGGACCATAGTTCAGCCAGCTGTCTCATTGTAGAGACAAAGATCGAAGCTGAGGGGGAAGGATGGGCTGAATGTCACTAGGAAGAAGGTACATCTCTTCACTCCCTGACTTGCTCAGTCACATACTGAGCTGTTTTGAGTTAGAACCAGCCTTGTGGATTTTATAAAAACCACTACCAAATTTTCAAGCATAGAAAGCTTTGTAAGTGAATCTGCCTCATGTTATAGAGTTATTAAGGGGCCTCCTTCACTCAGCCTGATCTCAGCTTTACTTACTTGGTCTCCAAACAAGGACAGGAAAACATGTACACATAGTCTTAGTATTGGTCTGAACTCTTTGGTTGTTCAAGACTTAAAATCTGAATACAGCCAGCCAGAAGAGCTATGGATTGGCCCATGTATAACAAAGGCTCATAGAACAATCAAATCCCCAGGAGGAAGAAACACAGCAGGGCTTTGGGTATTACCCACAACACATGCTCAGACACTGCCATCCCTCTCTGTTGCTCTTTCATCTCCTCTTTCCTTTGTGAATGGCTACCTAGTGCTATTAGACTTCATCTTAAAATACCAGACAGGTTCTGGCTCTGATTTCCAGTTCTAATGTGAAAAATACCAATGAAGGATTTCTATTGGCTAGGCTTGGGTTGAATGGCAAACCCCAGACCAATCAGCTGTGTTCATTGGAGGTGGAGTAGGACCAAGACCAAGGAAGACCATGGCTGCCTTGTCTCAAGCCACAGGATACTGTTTTGCAAAGACAAGTGGTGTTGAAGCCCAGTGATGAGACAGCCTGAGGCATCCTCTGAACAAGATCTGGAGCTGCAAAGCTGTTGGCATGGCTCAAACCTCTGCTTCCTCACTTCCTACCTTTTTCTTTTCTTCTGTTTCTTTTCTTTTTTTAAAACAATTTTTTTTTCTGTGCTGGGAACTGAACTCAGGACGTCACACATGCTAAGCAAGTGCTCTATCAACTTAGCTACATCCCAGCCCCGAAACTGTTTTTAATGTTAAGAATATTTACAACTTCTCTTAGCCTCAGTTCCCCCTACTGTAAAAGTGACAATTGTGATACTTGTTTTGTAAGATGTTTGGAGGACTGTGGGATATAACAGATGAAAATATCTAGTACACAAGAGGAGATCGAGAAATTCTTGCTGTTTTCTTTCCCAAATGGCCAATTTTTTTCTCCTGGAATTTTGCTTAAGAAGCAGATTTCTTAGCTCATGATTGAAATCCTTCTCTTATTATTTCTTCCCTTGGTTGGAAAGAAGAAAAAGCAGTTCCCTGGTATAATTAATCTTAAAATTGGTTTTTAAAACATACCAAGTTAATGCTAATCAGAGCACACCGAAGACATCAAAAAATATGTAGGTCATGCTAATAGTGACTGCTGGAGTTCCCGAAATAAACATGATGGAAGCCATCTAGGGAAACTGTGGGGCGTTGCCCTGCCGCTGGACTCACTCAGGCCATGAGCGGGAACCGGCTGCCAAAGATCCGTCATCTGGTGAGGGGGAGCTGGGCACCCAGGAGCCGCACCGCCTGGAAAGGAGGCTTATGCCCACGGCTGCTCTGAGAAGCCTTGAGATAGACAGGCTCAGAGGCTTCTGCCCATGGTGGCTCCTTGCTTCTTTTCTTCCCAAGGAAGATGCCGACTCCGAGTGCTCTGCTCCAACAGCTCTTTATTTCTTCCTTGTCTGTCCTGGTTGATTGAATGGACCCAGACTGCTCGGTGTACTGCCCTTATATTCTCTTCTGGGGCTCGCTGGGGACCAATCAGAGGCAGTCACCCCATACAGGTTTCAGGCAATCAGAGGGGATATTCAAATTTGGTTTTGTAAAAGTAGCCAATCAGTGGTGGTTCCAGAATGGTCCAATCCAGAGCTGTTCTGGGGTTTGGAAACAGCCAATCTGTGTTGATGGGTCTGAGGCAAGGGAATAGATGCCAGAGCCATCTTGGGGAGCTTGAAGACCCTGAGTTCCCAGATGTAGGGCAAAGATGAGTGCCTGGGGAACAAGCCTCCAAGGGGCCTAGATAGGCTCTGGGGCAAACTGCCTCTCTAGGCAGTGCCCTATAGGAAACCACATTATGGAAAATGGTAGAATGGATCAGGAGGAGATAGTGAAGAAGCATTGGCTTTTCCTGGGGAAATGGCCCTGGGAAGTGGCAGAAGATCATGATCACAAGAGCTGCAGGGCTCAATAGGTCCAAGGTGGACCTCTACTTCATAAGAGTCTCAGGTCTGCTACCTTGCAAGATGTTTGGGTGATGGTCTCTGACATTTAAGGGACTTCTGAGGTCTGGCCCCACTGAGTAATAAGGATATAAAGTTTTTTCATAGTGAGGAAAACTCATTTCTCCAGGAGATGAGGAGAGCATGGGAGACTTCTGGGTCATATAGACAATTCTACCTGCTAGGGAAAAAATATTAAGTTCCATTCTGAGAGTAGTCTTGGAAAGAGGAAAAGGGTAATGGGCATGGGTTGATAAACATAGAGAAGCAGTCATAAGGAGCAGGGAAGGAAGAGGGGCTCTGAGGAAAGCCCACACCCCTTACCCAGGCCTGTATCTCTGTATCTGTCACGCACACATCACTCACCCTCTTGCCCATTCACTTTGCTACATAAACAATTCAGCTCGTCTGTGGCCTACAGGGCAACAGAGTTAATTAGTCAATCAATGCTGGAGAAATGGAAATGAATTAGACAAGGCCTTTCCTCTGTCACTGAGTTCATAACCATATATTTTATATGATGCACAACACAGAAGGGAAGCTTTTGTCCTGTACCCATAAAAAGAAACAAGGAAAATATTTAGAATACACAGCACATGCTTGAAAACCTGATCCATCAACACAATTATCCCTGCTTTTTTAAAATTCCTCCTTCCTTTCCCCAAGCTTTGTTCTACAAATAGCATCTTGATTCCTCTGGGGAAATTTGCCACATTCAGCTTGAATTTGGGTGCACAAGACAATTATTTTCCCAGAAATACTGTGTCCTTGCTACTTTCTCACCATCCAAAAAATATTACATCCTGATCTGCTAGAAAAGACCAAGGTCTATACAGTCTGGTTTCCACTCACCACTTGTGAGTGGCAAGGCAGGTGAATGGAAAGGATGCTTGCTTGGGAATTCAGAACCTTGGCCTTCTAGTCCTTGCCCTGTGCCATTGAGCAGGTTTCATCTCCTGTCTTGGCTGGGCTGTATCATTTCTCAGTTTCACTCATTTCTCTCCTTCCAAGAGCCTCCAATTTTTTCGGGGTCTTGTATACTTTGGCATCTGTGTGGATGTCTTTAGAGAAACATTCTCCATGCCTCTTCCTCCAGAAGAGGGCATTTTTCATGGTAGATACATTAGTAATATTTGAATAAGCTACTTTATGGCAGTTCTTCTTAAAAAAAGTTTTTGTGGCCCAAATAAAATACTAACAATGCCCAGAACATTTAGAGGACACCAAATATAGCTGAGGACAGGAAGAAAAACCATGTATCCCCTTAAAAATGTCCTAGCATGCCTATGGTATGGCACTCTCTGGGCTTACTGACCACTTAAAACTTGGTCCTGCATTGAGGAGGCCGTATTGTGCAGTGAATGTGAACCTGTGCAGTGATACTGGTGCCACGAAAAAGGCACCATGGAAATGTATCCTGGTGTAAGGGATGGAGTAGAGAAGGGTTTCCAGATGAGGTAGTTAAGCCAGAGCCTGGAGATATGAATAAGTCAAAATGGGTACAGGATACAAAAATCATTTAAGAATGGATCAAAGACTTTAATATGAGTCCTAAAACATTGAAACTACCAGAGGAAAACAGAGAGAAAACACCTCCAGCTATAGGCATAGGCAATGAATTTCTGAATAGGACTCCAATAGCTTAGGAAATAATGGCAAGAATTAACAAATAGGACTGCATTAAATATAAAAGCTTCCACACAGCAAAGGAAACAATTACAGGAGTGAAGAGGCAACCTACAGAATGGGAGAAAATAGTTTTACCAGCTATTCATCCCACAGGCAATTATATCTAGAATGTATATAGAACTAGAAAATTAAACACTAAAAGAACAAATTATCCAATCAATAAATGGGCAAATGAACTGACAGTTCTCAAAAGGAAAAAAAAAAAACCATAGATTTCCAATAAATACATAAAATATAATCAACATCTTTAGCCATAGGGAAATGTAAATTAAAGCTACATTGAGATTCCATCTGACTCCAGTAAGAACGGCTATCATCAAGAAAACAAACAACAACAAATGCTGGTGAGGATGCGGGGGGGGGAGCAGAAATATTCATGCAATGTTGGTGGAAATGTAAATTAATTCAACCAGTATGGAGTTTCTTCATGAAACTGAAAGAAGAGCTACCATATGATCCAGCTATACTATTCCTGGGTACACATCTGAAGGACTCAAAGGCAGCATTCTATAGACACCTATACACTCATGCTTATTGTGGCACTATTCACAATAGCCAAGTTATGGAATCAGCCTAGGTGCCCATCAGTGGATGAATGGATAATGCAAATGTGGTATCTATACACATTGGGGCATTCAGCCATAAAGGAAAATGAAATTATGTCACTTGCAACAAAATGAGTGCAACTGGAGATATCACAGTAAGTGAAATAAGACAGTCTCAGAAAGAGAAATAGCACATGTTTTCTGTTATATGCAGAATCTGGATAAAAAAACATGAAAGTAGAAGGTAGAATGACTGGGAGGAGGAAGGGGACCAGCAGGCAAGTGGAGTGGGACAAAAGAGGGTGATGGGGAGTGAATATGATCAAAGTATGCATGTATGAAAATATCATAATGAAACCCACTCTTCATTTTGTACAATTAATAATTACTAATAAAGGTCTATTAAAATCTTTATTTATAACTAAAAAAATGAGTACAAGGAGATAAGAAAGAACTCAGGATAAGAGATATGAAGGTATATAGGTAGATAGGTGTAGCGGGCAATGGAGGTTCAAATGAGGAGTAATAGTCCAGAGTCAAATTCTTAAAGGTTTTGGATATTAAGTTGAGGAGCTTCAGTTTCATCTGGAACATGAAAAGATTTTGAGAGGTGTTGAGAAAGGGAATTAGATGGTGTCTTAGTTTGAGTTCCTATGAAAGCAGAACCTAAGATGAGGACTTGAGTGCATATGGTGGGTTTGGATGGCGATTCCAAGAAACAGACAGGGTGTGGAAAAATGATACCAGGAAAGGGCAGCAGAAACAGTATGTGTTGTGGAGCTAATAACCAGCATGGGCCAGGCAGATTTCAATCTTGCTAGGGTTCTGAAATGAACTGTGCAGAATATGCCCCAGATTTGTCCCATTGAAGAACAGGGGCCAGGGACATTAATGCACTGAAGGTTGACTTCAGAGGCCATAATGGGCTGCATCTATCTTTGGGGTTAGTTGGCTTTTGTAACTTTGACGAAAGCCCAGAGATAGGGAAGCAGAGAGGCATCTCAGTGTTCTTTAAGGTGGGGTGCTGGATCTGCACATGGGACTGTCCATCCAGGCTGCCCTTTGCGGGTGTGAGACATCAGCTATGCGCATGGTTAGATCTGGTTTTTGAAGATGTCACTTTGGCCTTACTAAGGAGCAAGAACGGGTGATGGGTACATTTGCCTGATGGGAGAAATTCTCCAGTAGTTTTCCCAAGTCCCATCAAAGCTATGAGATTTGAATATTTCTTTGCATTGGGGTTGGTGCTTCAATAGGAAAAATGCATGGAAAGTATTGGGCACAGCCAGGAGGAAGAAAATTTTGAGAAGGAAAAGTTGGTCTAATATATATTAAGGAGTGTTATTCTTTTAAATCATTGAGTCTTGAAACATTTTTCTGTAGAGGTGATCAACAACAAGATAATTGAGGGTCAAATGCCACGGAGGTAATTACAGTTTTGACTGTTCCCCTTTTCCAGAACCTCTGGAGGGCAAGGAAGTGTTTATGGAGTTAGAGGCACTTTTAGTTTTAGAGTTGAAACGTCTATCTTCTTGCAGTGGTACAATCAGGCACTCACCTTGTTGGGGGAAATTAAAGATTAAATCAGCTTTCAAATATCCTGTGGGGTATATTGCTATAGATGTGGAGCATCCATATCAGATGCCTTTGGTCCAGAGAAAGAAAGGTTACTCATATTTTTTTTTCCTGTGGAGAAATAACATTTAGACCGTACAGAGCTTTGTCCTTTGCATTTGCAATGCCTACCATGTAATTGAGGTAATTCTTCTCTTTCTTTTACGTTTTTTTCTCTACTGCTTAGTAGAAATATCTCTTCATTTCTTGAAAAGCAGCTTTCCCTAGGCTTCAGAGCAAAGAGATCCCTTGTCATTCCCTGGCCGTAAAAATTGTGGAAAACTCAAGAAAGGGCCGGATCAGCAGAAGGGTTAACTACATTTTCCCTGGAAGTGCTTGGGCCATAGCTGTGGAGCTGGCTTTTTTAGAGACTGAGCAGGATATCATCCTGTTTCCTGCAGCTAGGTTATAAAACTGTCTGTAATTACAGGTGTGTTTTCCGAGCCATTGCTTACATGAAAATACCAGTCTGTGTTTCAAGCTCTGCCCTCACTCTCTCCATCAGAGCATTTCACATGTGTCCATGCAGAGTAGAGAACCTTCGATGCCAACCGAACGACTGTGTCTGACCTTGCCTTGCGTGGCCTCTCTCTTAAGTGACAGTCATATTTAGAGTCAAATGGGTGTTTTTAGTTAATCTTTTTTCCATGGACATTGAGTTTAATCTTCCTAGATCAACAGTACCCACACATATGAGTCTGTGTTGATGGAATAAAGCACTCAAGACCTCCTTTCAATCCAGATATTCATGGGATTTGGGCCTGGCCTGTGGTAGGAGCTTTATATACATTTGCTGAGTAAATGATTGAATGAGCGAGACCAAGCAAGAAGCGGAGCATTGGTGAAGATGGCGCTAACATATTAATGGTGATTAATACCAGCTACATAGTGCAAAATGCAAATACAGGGCCCCTCCAAAAAGTTACAAAGGAATTTAAGGTGACAGCAGAGCACTGAACCAAGCTCAAGAAGCTTCTACAGTGCAAGGTCCTTTGTGACTGCCCAGGTTGCATATCCAAGAAATGAGTCTTGATGCTGATTATCTTTGAGGATGGGGATTGCGGAATAAATATTCTATCGTAAGAAAAATTCTGCCATGTGAATACTTTTAACTGTGAGTGAAGAAGCTATTTCTAAACAAAACCCATTGAATATGAACAGCTGTACGCAGGCTGGACCATGGGTCAGGAGATGTGGACTCTCATATTGGTTCTGCCACATGGCCCTGGGCCAGTCTTGTAAAACCTGAGTTTCTCAGTTTCTTCCCCCAAACAATCGCTCGGATGGTGAGGGGCACGGAGGTTCCTGGGTGCTAAGATAACTACCAAGAAAACTTACCCTAGGAGTTTCTCGGTTACCAAGGTTAGAAGAGGGAATGAAGACGTCTGCCCGGATATCCTCCCTTGGAACCATTCCCGCACAGGCCATCAGGAGCATAAATCTCTGTACAAAAATATCCTCTGGGCAGCAACCACTGCCCTCTAGGGGATGGACGCCCTGGGTGACTCTAAGTCAACAGAGCAGAAGAGGCAGGCACGTGTCACTTTACCTCAGCACCTCCACCCGGGCTGGGGCAGCGGGGAGGAGAGCGATCTGTGGCACACCGTCCCCTGTTTTCTTACAGCAATTGCACGGAGACTACAAATATTTGAGCTGATTGTCCCTGCTTACATCCAGCAATGAATCATCCCGTGATGAGAGGCCTGAAATATGCCGGGCTGAAATTAACGTCAATTGAAACAGAAAATGGATTCTGGCTCCCACCACAATGAGTTTCACAGGATGGGCTCAGAGCGCAGGGAGCCGCCTGCTGCTATTCTTAGTGGAAAAGAAAAAAAAAGAAAAGAAAACCCATGCCACCGGTAGTGCTTTTTCTATTTTTATTTTCTCAAAAAGCTTCTTTTCAACTCCTCCTATGGGGGCACCTTCTAATCAGGAACTTTGTCTGGTTCAGGATTCTTCCTGACTTCTTGGATCTCTTGGGAGATATATATATATATATATATATATATATGTGCGTGTGTGTGTGTGTGTGTGTGTGTGTGTGTATGTGTATATATATGAAAAAGGAAACTAGCATGGGCCTTCAGAGTTGAAAGGAAGAAAAATTAGGAATTTCATCCCAAAAAAGGAACTTGAAGTTCACATTTCTCCTGAATGCCAGATGAAGCGGTGGTTAACAACTGGCCTCGTGTGGTTGGGGGAGGGCAGGGAATGACTTTGGAATACTAACCAGTGTTCCTTTGTAGCTTCCCCCCTCCTCTTCCAGCAATCCCTTTCCTTACTGGATTTTGAATTTAAAAACCTAGGCCTTGCAGGAAACAGAAGAGCCTCACTGGTGGGGGTTGATTCAGGAGAATTTGTGTTGGGTCTGAGCCAGGCTTCCTCCTGTAGAACCAGAAAGGATTTCACTAGGCTGACGAAAGCAGATCCAGAGGAAATGCAATGTGAGTGGAGAGGCTGGTGGTGTCTGAGAAAGTCTCAAGGCCCTGGGGATCCTTTGCAACCCTGAGCCCCGACTCCCAGTTGCTCCAAGTGTTATTCCTGACTTCAGGGCTCTGCTTCCTGAGTCCTTCCATTGCTGATGGCTGGCTACAAACTACGTCTGTCAGAAGAGCCCTGCCCGCCTCCCCCTGCCACCTGATACAGGACCTTGGGTGATCTCAATCCGATCAGCATCAGTCCAAAGTCTCTGGGCAGGGATGTGAGCTTTGGCAGTCAAAGAGCCAAGGGGTTCCAGCACTCAGCTTCTCTGAGCTTCGATTTTCTCAGAAGTGCGATGAGGATGATGCAATGTACTCCACAGGCCTGGAGGCTACACTAAACCATGAGTCGGATGAAGGTCTTAGCTCTGTGCTCATCTCATGGTTTTCCATCTCTGTCCTATGTTCCCCACCTGATGCTGCAACGAGCATCCCCTCTGAGCTGACTCAACTCTGGCCCGAATGCTGGGACTGCACCTTAGCCTCCCTCTAGCTTCAGACCCCACCCAGGTCTCTTGAAGCCCCAGCATCACTTGAGACGGAGTTTATTTAAGTGAAGAGGTCCAAGGGCAGAAGCTTTTGGAGACCATGACAACATTAAAAAAAATTCTTTTTTTGGCAAGATGCTATATTCTGGCAACCAGAAAACCCGATCTCTAAACAAGGGTAGACCTGGGCCAATGCCTTATGGACCTTATGGACCAGTGTGGTGTGGTGTTTAGGGGATCAAACTGCCCCGATGATCCTAAATAAGATGTTCAACAGCTGTGGCAAATCACTGGTCTTAACCTTGTACATTTTCCTCATCAGCAAAGTGATGATTGCAGTCTCCACCATAGATTGTGAGGATTACATAAGGCAGTTTTGGTAACCTGCCTGGGAGGATGGTGGGCACACAGGAAGACTTTGGGAAGGGCTGGTCAATCCAACCACACTGCTAACTACATAACCAACTCCTCCTTTTACCTTCATCTTGGTTTGGCTTGTTGGTCTAATTAGGTTCTCCAAGGGGCAGAGATTGGGGGTTTTCTCTGGCCTCTTTAAAGAAGAACGCTTTCTCCAAGATGCTTTGACCCAGGCGTGGATTTAGCAATGGGGAGTTGTACCTGTTTGAGGGAGGAGGCCTCAGTGGACTCCCTGCCCTCTTCTTCCCTCTTGATCCTTTGACTCCTCACCTTCTCCTCTGTCTCTGCTTCCTCTGCTTCTGCAGCACTCATTTCCTCCAAGTCTTTCCACAATGTCTTCCTTCATGTTCAAGAGCTCCAGGAGATGGCTCCTGAAGCAGGTCTTGACATGAGGTTGCAAAGGCAGATGGTGACTGGGAAGACAACTCTAGGAAATAACAGAAAAGTGACTTGGGATGGGAAGGAGAGAAAAGAAAGGAAGCCCATTAGGGGTGTTTGATCAAGCAAGTTACCATTTTGGGCAACTGGAGCCTAATTCCTTTTGGAGAAGGTCCGGCCTCAGCAAGTGCTTCCAAGGCAGCCTACAGAAAGGGCAAGAGAGCCTCTGTTTTCCATACCAAATCCTGTTGGTCATTTTTCAGGGCTGCTCATAGGAGTACTAAGTCTTGGCCACTTCCCACGTCCTCTGCCTATTGGCCCAGCATGCTCTTGTAGCCAGAGCTGTAGAGGTTTGCAGAGAGCATCTTTCAGTACATACATGTCGGGACCTGAAGGACCCAGGAGGAAGACATCCTGAGCGTCTGTTCTAACCCTCCACTGCTGACAAGTCCTCTCTCTATTTTGCATTCCCAGATGTAAAGTGTGAGGGCAAGGAGAAAGAAACTGAGGAGAAATAAGGAGCAAGAGCAAGATGGAAGGAAGAAAGGAGAGGAGGAGGAAGAGAGAGTAACAGGAATGAATGAATGAATGAATGAGGGAGACCCATGTCTCCCTGGTCTGATGGGCCAGCAGGGAGGGATCCTGTGTTCCACGTGGAAGGTTGGGAGGAAAAGGTTGATTGGAGTGGCCTGTAGGTTGATGATTCCTTTTAGATATCTTCCAAGTACTTTCCTGTGGGCTAGGGAGATAGAATTAAGTTAGTTCTGACAGCTTGAGGTGAAGAGAGGTGAAATCAGATGGCTTCAGCCTGGTTCCTCTGTTTCCCGGCATCTGCATCAGCGAGTTACATTGAATTTCTTCCTGCTCACAGCCGAGGTGATGAAAAGTCACAGCAAGCCAGATGAAGCCCTGGGACAGCGGCCAGCCCAGCACAGTTGTTTCACCTTAAAACAAGCCTCATCTTGGCTGTGCCGTCAACTCGAGAGAAGTCACACGTGGCCATGCTGTCTTCTTCATTTGCAAAAAATGGAAAGGGAAGTAACAGCTTCAACCTCCTGACATTTTTCTTACTCCAGGGTGAATCTCAGCGAGGAATGGCAGAATAGCTCAGCCAAATCCTACTGGAAGAAACACAAATTAAGATTTAATACTCTGGAAGCAGACTAATTTTTAAGGATGCTTGGGAGGGGTTTTTCTAGAACAGTGACATTCAAATTGAAGTGTGCATGTGAATCTGCCTGGTGATCTTCGTAAGAAGCAGACTCTGATTCAGTTGGTCTTTGATGGAGCCAGAAAAATCAGTATTTTCTTTCTTTTTTATTTTTTTTTGTGGTGCTGGGGGACTGAATTTAGGGCCTCACACATGTTAGGCAAGTGCTCCATCACTGAGCTCCACCCTTGCCCCTTTTTTATTTTGAGATGGCCTTGCTAAATTGTGTAGGCTGCCTCTGGCCTCAAACTTGTGATCCTTCTGCCTCTGCCTCCCAACTCGCTGGGATTATCAGATGTACCACTGCACCTAGCTCAAAGGAGTGTCCTGTGGACACATGAACAAAGGGAAGAAGGGTGAATAGAAGACTGAATCACATACATGCCATGATTCTCACTGTCTAAAACTAGAACATAAAAATATGTGGTAAATAGGCTATAGTATTCTGGATCTGGCTTATACCTGCTCATGAGAGTTGAATGTGTGAATTTCTCCCAAGCTCTTCTTTCAGATATACCATATTAGTGGCTTGAAATTGGCCATAGTGAGAGCATTTTTACCATGAAAATTGGCAGCTGACAAAAATAAGGACTTTTCTTCTTTTTAGAGAGTGGTTTTAAATATTTGCTGGCAAACCACTGCAAATGGGCTGCAACTTCCCCTTTCCACATTCACAGCAGACCTCACTAATGGATCCCAGCATATTATTCCCTTTTAAGCACAGATGAGGCCCAGAATCTTTTCCAATACATTTTCCAGGCAGCAATTACCAGCGAGCTAGTGTTAGCTTATGAAATCAAACTCATTCAATACAATATTCTTACCTTTTGCATAGGACCTCCAAATGATGTGCAACAGTGGATGTTGAAGTTATGATTTTAAAAAATTTTATTTATAATCCTTTAAAAGATTCATAAAATATTTTTGGAGCCTATTAGAATAGCTAGCTTCTTACTTAGCTTACTAAGGATATAAAGCAAAACAAAACAAAGTTGTTTGTTGTTAGGTGACGTCAAGTTGGGTACAACTCATTGCGACACTATGTACAACAAATGAAACACTTCCCAACACTGTGCCATACCTGGCACTGTGTCAGTGCTTCTCTTCTATTCATAGGGTTTTCAATGGCAGATTGTTTTTTGGGAGTGGGCTGCCAGGTCCTCCTCCCAAGCCTCAGCATCTGGTACTCCCAGAGATCTCTTATTCAAGTACTAACCAGGCCTGCCTGACACTGCATAATTTCTGAGATCTGACGAGATCAGATGCCAGGGTGGTACCATTGTAGGCAAAACAAAATAATAGCAACAACATATCATCAACTTTTTACCATCATCATTTAGAAGGAATTTTTATCAATATCTCCCAGATCTCAGAGTATAGAATCTCAGAATAAATCAAATGCCCGTAAAGGAAATAAATGCCTTTTCATTTTTTCTCATATGCTGCATTCTAATGCAAATTTTCTCTTTGAACAGAGTAAAGTCCATAAATAAGTTTTTGATAACAACTTGCTTTCAGGGTTTTGTGGATGTTGCTGGAGTCAAAGATTGCCATATTTACCCTCCTTAGTTTGTAGGACTGCAAGGATAATTGAATAAAATGGCTCATATGAAAATACTTTCTGTAGTGAAAAAATTTACAAATTTCACCATCTTGCCATTTTACAGCCACCTTTCTTTATTGTTGTGAATTTCTGTCTGGAGAGACTTGGAAAACTAAAGAGTAATTGCCATGTGTAATAAAAATATTAGACTATACCTAAATCCTGATCTTTTTACAGTTTTCTTGGTGAGAACTGGATCAGTGAGAAAAATATGTTTATATTATTAGGTAATAACTATGATAATAATTATAATAATGATTTATAGTATTAGGGAGTTAATTCAGCAAATGACATAAAAGGGGATGATCCTTCCTTCCTTCCTTCCTTCCTTCCTTCCTTCCTTTTCAAATATTTCCTCAGCTAACATTGTTTGTAAGGCACATGAATAGTGCCTTTATGCAGCAATCTTTCCTCCTTTCTTGCCCTGTGGCAGCTCAGGCTATCAAACTAAGAGGCAAATCTGTCCATCATGGACTAACCAGCACCTGCCTAATGGTAGATGCTCAGATATTTGTGGAATGAATGAACAGTTGTACACAAAACAGAGGAAAAAAATCCACAAAAAGGGAATAAACTCAGAAAAATAAGCTAGTGTGGGGGAAGATGTGATAGTGTGAGAGGGAAACAGCCAATATGTCTTGGCAGGAGGGCATGTATGGCTGGGTCTGAACAGATAAGGTAGGAAAGGTAGCCTGGAGACAGTTCCTAAAGGATCTAGAACACCACAGCTGGGGTCTTAGAATTCATCTTGAGCAGCAAAGAGGTTTTGGAGCAAGGGGATGGGAATATAGGTTTGCCTGGGAAAGACCATTCTTGAGGTTGACACAGAGCATTGAATAATAGAATGGGGTGACTGGAGTGAGACCAGTTGCTCCATTGTTGCCATGGTCCATACTATGAATGATGATGACGAAATCTAAAGTAAGGTACTGGCAGCAGGAGTGGAAGGTTGATGGGGGGGGGGGCACTTAATCTACAGTTCCGTGCATAGAGCACAAGCTTATTCCTGGAAGCAACTTTGAGACATTATGAGCAGGTGTTCCTTTGCAGGATGTGGCAGACAAGGTAATCAGGTGCACGGCCCTCAGGAGGCCTGAGATATAAATTGGTACCATTCTGAAAAATCATCCATGGAGTCCAACTGTGCAGTTTAACATGTAGCTAATTTTACTGGGAACAAACAGCCATGTTTAAGTGGCATGCATCCTAGGGGTTTGCAGATTTGGAGCATATTTTGATGTTTTCCTTTGCCTGGTGTCCATTAAGAAAATGTAACTGTTATAAAAGCATTGATGTTGCTTAGAACATTTTTCATTAAAGCAAATTTGTTTCCAAATTGATGGTAAATTATATTGCATTTTGTTTGAAAGAATTTTCTGAATTAAAATATGGAACTGGGGATGCAATACTCAATGTTAAACAGAAGTAAAAATTACCTGCAATTATGGACGTGTTCTTCTCTGTGTGAATAGATGGAGTCATGTATGTAAAAGATTTTAGTTCTGGAAGTTGTTTTACAGATAACTTCATTCAGTATTCCCCAAATAAACATGAAAGCACAGAGCAGGAAAGAAAATTGCCTGAGGTCATATAGCAAGTTAATTGTAGAATTGGAACTAGTCTAGGCGTCTTGATGTAGGTTTTTGGATGAGACTGAAGGAAAACTGTGTTTCTGAATTTCTCTGTCACAGAATATCCAATAGTTCTTCCCTATACAGACCAGTGTTAGAATAACTTTGCATTAAACAGATTCTAGAACAGATCTAAAGGGAAAACATGTTTGAAGATGTAAAGCACAGTGTCTAGTTCAAAACAGGAAACTCTAGAAAGGGTACCCTTTTCCATGTTGTTCAAGAGCGGCCCACCACAGTCCTATATATTTTTTTGGGGGGGAGGGAGGGCATAAAATCTAGCTTTATGAAACTGTTTTACTTAGCTTTGAACTATTTTGTACAGGTGAGCACTAGGTGAGGACAGAGGCCAAACTTGAAGCTGCAGTCTCCCTCACCAACCCTGGACAAACCATTGCCAAGTCCTGAAATTTTTGGGTTGGGGCTGGGTGCTGTGGTGCGTATTTGTAATCCTAACTTGAGAGGTGGAGGCAGGAGGATCTCAAGTCTGAGCCCAAAGGTAGCTTCAATAACTTAGTGAGACTCTAAATCAAAACAAACAAACAAAGGGCTGGAGGTGCAGCCCAGTGGTAGAGCAGTTGCAAAGTATGTGCAAGGCCCTGGGCTCATCCCCAAGTACCACCAAAAAGAGAAAAAAACCTTTGGGTTGTATCCTGCCTACTCCATCTCCACTGTAGCTATTGTACTACGCCAAGGTCAAGTTTATCACTTACCTTGGGGCCAATTCAATACCTCTTATTCAGTTTATTCTTCCTCCCTTCTTGGCAAAACCTACAGCCCTGTCCTTGCACAGCAACCAGATTTAATTTTCTAAAGATTCAGATCTAATCATGTTTATCTCTTACTCTTGCCAAAAATCATCACCATGGCCTGGGCTCTGTGTGGCATGGCCCAAATTGATTCCCATCCTATTCTCAGTTCCAGGTACAGGTTTCCCTTCAGTCCTTCATGTTGCCCAGGTTCCTTCTTGCTACAGAGCATTTGCACATACCACCCATCTCGCCCCAGCCCACCAACCTTCCTTGGCTATTTAATGCCAACTGATTCTTTAGACCTCACACATGATGATTTTTTTCCTTATGTGAATCTTTCTCTGAGCCTCGGATTAAGTCAGTTTCCCATATTATTTACTCACACAGTGTCCTGTGTTCAGTCAAGCCCCTTAGTGAAATTATCACTTTAGAGTTACTTATGTACTGTTTGGTTAGTGCTATGTCTCTCTTCCCATCTAGATTGTGCATTCTAGAGGGGATTGTTTTTGTTTTATGTTGCTGATTACCTTAGAATCTTTAGAACCTACCACAGTGAGAGACAGTCAGCAAATATTGTTGGATGAATGTCTTCATAAGACAAACAAATCCTGGATAAAAATGTTCAAGTGTCTTGATTCTGCTTCTGATCAGAGCTTATCTCTGAGTTCAAATCAGGTGATATTAGTTCCCAGAGAATGTTACCAAAATGAGAGATTGTGGCTGATACATGGTCTCATATATATACTTGGCACTCTGAAGCAATTTACAATGTCTCTTAGGTCTTTGTAATTTCTTCTGTATAGATGAATTGGTATTACAATTCTATCTATACTACATTCTTATGCTTATTTTCCACTTTTCTGTTCCTTTAGTGGAGACTTGTGAGACAGCTACCGGATCCGTCTCTTGATCAGATGGATAATCCAGAGTGAGAAAAACCAAAGGATGAATGTGGTCTGCGACAGACTCAGAATGCTGAGCTTATACTAGGGAGATACATAATCAAGATGGAAGCAAATCAAAGCAGCAAAGCAAAACAACAGAGTCCAAAGCAAGATGGACTCTGGAGAAGGGGTGGGAGCAATGGCAAGGACAGACACATCCATTGCAATAAAAGTAGGAAAGACTACAGCCTAGAGATGGGTATTCTTTTATGACTTCTGGAGAGGGGCTGGAGAGTGGATCAGTTTGGTTTAAAAGTAGGAAAAGCTGGTAATCAGCCCTCAGTTCCCTTCTTCTCATCTAACACAAACACATCTCATTCTATTCTGGCTCTGTTCCTCAATTAGTCTCTTTCTATTTAACTAACTATTATTATTCTGGAATCTTCTAAGCTTGTTATGAATAAAACCAATATATATATATTCTGAGAAATGTGTTGTTAGACGATTTTGTCATTGTATGAACATTATAGTATTGTTGTTGTTGTTGTTAGGTGCCGTCGAGTCGGTATCCGACTCATAGCGACCCTCTGTACAACAGGTGAAACACTATTGTCAGTGCTTCTCTGCTGTTCATAGGGTTTTCAGTGGCAGATTGATTTTGGGGAGGGGATTGCCAGGTCCTTCGCCCAAGCCTACAGTATCTGGTGTTCCCTGGCGGTCTCCCATCCAAGTACTAACCAGGCCCGATCCTGCTTAGCTTCCGAGATCTGACGGGATTGGATGCCACAGGGCTATGGCTGCAGGCATTACAGAGTATACTTACGCACAAATAGTGGCTAAGATGTCACTAGATGATTTAATCTTGTTGGAACCACCATCATATATATGGGATGCCATTGACCAAAGTGTCATTATGCACTGCATAATTGTATTATTGTTTATAGAACACTATATTGCCTCTTATCTTAAAGAGCTTGTACTTTATTTCTGGAAATAAAATAGTGGATAAGGAAAGTTCTTAAAGAAATTTTATTTCCAAACTAAGAAAATATTAAGCAAGTCCTTCCTAATACAGTCTTGAAGACAAGAGGGTGAACTATTAAAAACAAACCTTCCTTAGTTACTTCAGGAAATAGCCAATTGCTTGCCAGAGTCACAGAGGAGTCCTACAAGTCAGGAATGAGAAGGGAATGCTGTCTGAACAAAACTGGATGGCCAGTCCATTCTCTGAGGTGGGCAGATATGAAGTGGGAGAAGACATTCCACCTTAACTCCGTGTTGTCTGCAGGTATTGAGATGCAGCACCTTGACCAGGATACCAGGCAGCCAGGGTAGTACCTCAAGGCTTCTAGTCACTATGAATGCCTCTTATTCTGTTTCTGCTTTTATGTTACCACTCCCAGGATATATTGTGATCAGGAAGAAGAGGATACAGATGGTGGCTTTTTGTGTCCCAGCCTGGGTGGTCCATAATACAGGGTGGTGAGGGTAGGCAGTGGTACTTCCTTTCTGGGCTTCAGTCCAGGAGGCATGGGTAGAGATTAGAAGAGGAGAATGTTAGCAAAAGTGCTCCCTGGCAGTGTTTCCACGTAGAACAGCTGAGGATAAACCAGATATCTTGGCTACATGAAGACCTACATTCTCCTCAAAGAGAAAGAGGAAAAGGCAGGAGATGGGAATAGTGGCTGTAGCTGGAGATGGTGGCTATAACTTTTTAAAGGCTCATAGTATCTTTCTATGCCATTTCTAACCTTTGAAAACATTTGTGGTAGATAAATGCCTTCTAGACATTGAGGATCAGTCAAATAGTTGAATATTTTAACATTTCTTCCAGTTTAAGATCTGAGAGAGGGGTTTTCTAGCATCCCTTGAGGGGGTAAAGAATAATGTACATAACCTATCTTTTGTCCATATTAGGCTTCTTGACACATGACAGACATTCCAAAAGTATTGGTTGTATGAATGAATTGTTGAATAAATAAAAAGAACATCTTTCTACTGGTAAAAGCCATACTTTCTATTTAATTATTAGTTAAAACATTTGTAATACTAATATTTTAAGAGATCATTCTTAACATACATGTTGTTGTTGTTAGGTGCTGTCAAGTTGGATTTGACTCATAGCAACCCAAAACACTCCCTGACAGTGTGCCATGCCTGGTCCTATGTCAGTGCTTCTCTGCTATTCATAGGGTTTTCAGTGGCTGATTGTTTGGAGACCATTTCAAGAGTGGGATATCAGGTCTTTCTCCCTTTTTTTCTGGTGCTAGGGATCAAACCCCTGGCCTTAGAGAGTGCGGAGTGGCGCTCTACCAACTGAGCTAAACCCCAGCCTGTCAACATACATATATGACCTAATATCTTTTATCTTTTTAAAAAAGGAGAAAAACCTACCCTTGAACCATTAGCACTGTATTCTCCTTCAGTTACCATCTATCCTCCTATTGTCTCAAAATTTGTCTCTATGGTCTTAACTTCCTCACCTCTCAGTCTCAGCCTCCTCCAAGTGTGATCAGTCTCCTTCTGCCCTTCAGATCATAGTTTTTAAGGTCACCAAATACCTCCATGTGGCTATGGAAATGGAACAGTGGTTGTATCTGGATAATTATAATTAATATTGCTTTCTGATTCCCAATAATCATCATTGGTATCTGCAAAGTTGCCCACATTTTACACTTGAATCTTTTCCTCTTGGCCTCTGTGACTTGTGCACTCATGTCTCCAATATTTTTGTATTTTGATCTGCTATGTCTAAGTATCTTTTCAACATTTTTGTTTATTTGACTAAGTTTGAACCTAACATGTTGAGAGTAAAACTCTAAATTTTTCATTCTACGTCTCTAACTGCCTACTGTAAAGGTGGATCATTTCGGTAAATGTCACCCCGGAAGTTCAAACCCCAAATACCTAGATTCCTCTTCTTCCTTTTAACTGTAGGTTTCATCAGTTCTTTCAAGGATTTCACTTTATTTATAATAAAATCTAAACTACCCTTTATAGCTTACATTAACCAGTAGTACTGTAGGCTGGGATTTAGCTCAGTTGGTAGAGTGCTGCTCTGCAGTCTCTGAGGTCCTGAGTTCAATTCCCAGCACCACAAAAACAGGAGAAGGATCTGGTAGTCCACTCTTTAAATAATCTTGAAACAATCTGCCATTGAAATCCCTGTAAGGGTTGCTATGAGTCAGACATGACCTAACAACAACAACTGTAGGTGGTGAGAAGGGAATGGAAAGACACCAGACCAAAGATGGGAACAGTGATGATGCCAGTATGGCGCACACCAAGCTCAAAAGTCTGTGGAAAGTGGAAGTTAAGCTGAACTAATGTTGGGATATAATTATATATTTACATGTAAATGATGAAGCAAAAAAGTGTCTAGGAAATAACATTCTTACTCTGTGGTGCATTATAGGAGTGTATTTTTAGGGTGATACTTATAAGGTTAGGGACTAAATCGAGTTGGCCAACACATGTCATTGCCACCATTCCTTTTCTCCCTTGCTCGTAGCAGGCATTGGTATAATGTTATAAGTATTTGCCACTAAACCAGGATGAAACCATTCAAGCTTTCTTAACTTAATGCTCCAGGAAGCCATCAAACGCAAGTAGCCTTAGCATAAGAGAGATATAAAAAATGTGGGTGTCACTGATCAAACAAAACTGGGGAGAAATCTCAAACAGTGCTTGAGTGATAGAGTGGGTGGTAGTGAATGTAGAAAGGCCAAAATCGTTGCTGACTTGGGTGGTTTTAAGGTCTGAGATTCAGGGCACTTGAACGCAGTCCTTTCTTTATCCCTGGGCAACCATAAAAAGGCAGAACATTTTCCTGAACCCTGCTGGGTTTTTAAGATATTTCTGTTACATTGCCTGCAGAGCTGAATTTTCCTGCTTGAATGTCTGGGAGGATTACAGGTTTTTTTTTTTGTTTGTTTGTTTTTTGTTTTGTGTGTGTATGTGTGTGTTACTAAGGAGATGAATCCAGGGCCTCACACATGTCTTGCAAGTGTTCTACCACTGAGCTGCACCCTCAGCCTTTTGTTGTTGTTGTTGTTGTTATTTTCTTTTCTTTCTTTCTTTTTTTTTTTTTACATTTTATTTTGAGACAGAATCTTGTTAAATTACACAGGCTACCTCTGGCTTTGAAGTTGTGATCCTCCTGCCTCAGCCTCCTGAGTTGCTGGGATTATAGGCAGGTGCCAATGTAGTGTCTAGAATTATAGTTTTTATCTCAGTGGGTAGAGTAGGGAATTGGGGTCGGAGAAGTATGAAAAAGGGATTCCCTGCTTTTTTAGTCAAACCTTTTGTTGGTGTGTCAAATTATCTGACATAAACAGCTTAAGGGGAGGAATTATTTACTTTAGCTCATGGTTTCAGAAGTTTCTGTTCTTAATGGCAGGGAGAATATGGTAGAGCAGAGCATCTCACATCATGGTGGCCAGGAAGCAGAGAGAGGGAACACCTGTGTTGCAGGCTTCCTCTTTCCTCCCCTTTCATTCCATCTGGGCTCCCATCCTATAGGATGATGCCACCTACATTCAGAGTGGATTGTCACACTTAGTTAATCTTCTGTGGAAATGCCCTCACAAGCACATTTTGAGGAGTGCTTTACTAATCTCTAGGTGCTTCTCAATCCATTCAATTGACAATCAAGATTAACTATCATTCAGCCTTAATCTGTTTAGGCTGTGATACCAGAGTACCATAGACTGGATGCCATAAAAGCAACAAAAATTTGTTTCTCATAGATCTGGATTCTGGGAATCCAAGATCAAGACACTAGCAGGTTCAGTGCCTGGTTAAGTTCTGCTTCCTCTTACGAGTGAGTTGTCTTCTCGCTTTAAGCTCATATGGCAGGAGAGGTGACAGGTCTCAGTTTTCTTTTGTAAAGGCATTAATCCCATTCATGAGGCCTCCTCCCCTATGATCAAATCACTTCCGAAAGGCTCTACTTTCTAGTTCCATTGCACTGGGGGTGAGGATTTCAACAAGTGAATTTTAGAGGGACATAAAATTTCAGACTATGGCACTCATGATTTCATTCACCTTTTAATCCATGTGCTCACCAATGCTCCATGCAAAAACAAAAGTGGTCTCCTGGGGCCTTTCTTAATAGTCTCTCCATGTTTTGACCTCTGGGAAAGCCCCTGTGTGTTTTACCAGGCCCTAGAGGTGAATCTCTATCTTCTGCAAATCACCACCATCAGCAGCAGTGCTCACTCTTGCTTTTGCAGGGAAGACTGACAAGGGCTTGTCATAACTCAATGTCTTCCTTCTGCTGTGGCCAGTGCTCCCCACTGGGAGCTTTGAATGTCTTAGTGGTTGAAAGAATGAAATGAAATGGTATAAATGAATGTGCCCTCACAAATTCCTTACTTTTTAAATTTATGATTTGAGATCACATTTCTCTAAATTCTGCCAAGTCACAGACTGATTTGTGATAACACATTTTGGTGATGATTTAGCAGAACCCAAATGATATTTGAATGGAGCTGCAGGTCTGGAGAGGCCCCATGGGCCTCAGTACAATTTCAGTACAATTGTTTATTTACTAATTACCCATGAAAAAGTGGATCTGACTTCACCTGGATCTGTCTCCTTCAGGTTGGCCTGCCAGGCCCTCCTTAATCTCCTTTTCTCTGTTTCCTCAGACCCCTCTGAAATTTGCACGGTAATGATGATGAGGCTAATATTTATTCAGTACTTATATAGGGAAGGTGACATGCTTATGTCCTTCACATAATACAACAATCCTACATAGGTAGCTATTATGACTTTTAGTTGATAGAAGAGGAAACTGAAGTTCTGAGAGGTTAATTGGCCTCCTTGAGTTTAGCTATGGTGGTGGCATTGGATGAAACTCCATGCCAGTCAAAACTCCAGGGATCCCAAGGTGAGTTGTTGAGCTGATAAAACATATAAAAAATGTGCTTTATGGAGAAGTGGTGGAAGATTGGAGACTTTTATCTTGGAGAAGAGGCCATACAAGAGCTGGTCCAGTGACGCAAGTCATCTGTGTGATTCCAGGTCATTTAAGGGCAGATTTCTGTTGAAGGTAATGAAAACATTTTTAAATGAAATGAATGGGCTGAATAAGACTATTGCCACCTATACCAGCAATTCCAGGGAGGGTGGGTTATACAGTAGTTAAGTCTCTTTCCAACCTGTAAATTCTATGATTATGTTACATGCCATAAGTATATCCTGAAGGTCCCCAAATAGCTAGATAAAACTGAACCATCATGTAGAAATTGATTGTTTTCACATCTTGTACATGGTTTCCATCATGATGAGTTTATAATACCATACTTTCTACTGTTGTTGCTACTAGACGTTATTAATTGAATTTGCAATGGTAGCTGAGGAGATGTGATGATGAATTTAAACTCTGTAGGGTTTTCCCTAAGAACTTTGGTAATACTGGGTATGCTTCTAAATTTGAGCTTCATCCTTTCCCTTTCTCTTAGCCTAACAGGTAAGAGCTTGAATATTTCAATATGATGGAACTGGTTTAAAGCCCAGCTCTTGCCACTTAGCTGTATGAACCTGAGCAAGTTATTCATTTCTCTTACCCTGTTTCCTTACTTATAAAACGAGTTTGCAATGCCTAATGCATGGGTTTCAGAACACACAGAGTGCCAGAATGCAGATGAAGCATTTGGTGTAGTGTTTGGCCCACAGTGCGTTACTTGTAAAATGCTACCTGTGGTCATTATTATGATTTATTCCATATCAGTCACTGTGCAACACATTTTACATTATTATTCCTGGTGTCCACAGTGACCTACATATTATTTCTATTTGCAGAAATGATCCATAGGCTCAGAAAGGTTAAGTCATGATGCTGAAGTCACTCAGCTCGAGGAATGGCTTTTAATCTCTATTTCCTTATGCTCAGCTCTCTTGATTTGCCCTACAGAGTATTTTGTTCCTGGAACTGCTGCCCATTTGAGGCTGGTGATCTCTTACATAAGCCATATGCCAAAGAGATGTCTGCAAATGCTTTCTGACTGAAAGGCCAAGGTCAAGAACCTTGTCATCTCCGTCTTTGTTTTCTCCATACCAGATGGAGCATATTCCATTCCCTTCCCTGGGTCCCGGGGTCTTTGCACATAACATAACAGCATTTGGACCAAATAGATTCTCTGGTCCCTTTCTCATGGTTAATGGGTTCTAGAGTTGCACTAAGTGCACAGTAGGTGCACTAGGAGTTTTTCATCGTGAGGCTGGGTCTAGAGTGAGGCAGCTGGGGTACATATAGGCCATCCAAGTGCAGTCTGAACACCTGAGCATGCATCCACTTTACATCTTTGCCCTAGGTCCCTTCTATCACCATAGTTGCAGCCCTGCTTTTCACAGGGTGGTTGAAAGAATTAATGATTCAGTGGCCAAAACCAGATTTTTCTCTCTTTTTAAACACTAGGGGTGCATACGATGATATTTTTAATAAGAATTGGCTGGTACTTTGAATAGCTCCACTCAAAAAGTCATTCTTGAAAAAGGCTATTATTCATCTAGTTATGTATTTTAGGCTTCTGGGAAAAACAGTAGGGGAACAAGATTGTAAGAAACAGAAGAGATATAAAAGGGAAAATATGAAGTTACTGCTACAGCCATTAGGCTAGCGGAGGAAATAATTTCCAATGATACGGTCATTATTTTTGTGAGTGTCTCCCCCCACCTAAAATACCCAGACCAACAAAATTTTCACACTTACTACTTTGGTTTAGTTGTCTATTTGTTTCGAAATGAAAGCTAATTAAAAGATTACTTTCATGTGCTTTAATCACACTACAGCTAACTGTTGGAAAATTTGCAATTAATTGATGCAACAGTTGACATAAGAATACATTTTTTAAAAATAACATCACTATTTGAATACACAGAGTGAAGCAATTAGTCCTTCATTAGTTCTGAGCTATTTCAAATGCTTTGAAATACTGGTGTGTTTAATGTTTAATCATCAAGGAAATATATCTGGCACTGGTACCAGCTCTAGCATCATGAATTAAATATGGTCCCTTGGGAGCAAGGAGAGTTGAGGAAGAAAAATGGCAGCCTCCAGAGACCTGGTTGTGGACACATCCATCTGTCCACTGAGTACCTTCAGGGTGAAGGCTATTGTTAATGTATCAATGTTTGTCACTTCACATGAGTGGCTATGCATGCTGTGGGCAGTTGCTGTTATGGTGATAGGGGTGGGTAGAGCCTATTGGGACAGCCCCTTTGTCTAGAGACCTCTACTGGAGTGAGGGTATTGGAGGGGATGTTGGCAGGCAAAGAAGGTGAGGCAGGGACTACAGGTTGGCAGGTAGAACACAGTATGACAGTCCTTCTTATTCATGGGAGATGTATTCCAAAACCATCAGTGGATGCCTAGAACCATGGATAGTACTAAATCCTATATATACTATGCTTTTTCTTATGTATTTACATCTGTGATTGACTTGAGAACTTTCACCTTTTTATAATTACAAGAAGCATTTTCTGGCTTTTATTTGGCATATTTGAATTGCCAGCCTCACTACCCTTGAGCTTTCAGGTCATTATTTAGTATGATAAGGGTTACTTGAACACAAGCACTGTGATACCATGACAGTTAATCTGATGATCAATACAGTTAAGGGATTAGTGAGTGGGTAGAGTATAAAACATAGGGGTGTTGCACAAAAGGATAAGTCCTATTCCAGGCAGAGTAGAGTGGGATGGCTAGAGAGTTCATCATGCTACTCAGTTGGTTGTTCTTTCTCTTTTCTTTTTTTTTTTCTTTTCTTTCTTTTCATTTCATTTCATTTCTTTCTTTCTTTCTTTTTTCTTTTCCCTCCCTCCCTCCCTCTATCCCTCTATTCCTTCTTTCTTTCCTTCCACTTGCTTGCTTGTTTGCTTTCCAATTCCTTCCTTCCTTTTGTTTGTGATCTTGGGGATCCAACCCAGGGCCCTGCCCATGTAAGGCAAGTGCTCTACTACTGAGCTACATCTCCAGACCTCATCATGTTACTCAGAATGGCATGTGATATAAAACACATCCATTGCTTATTTCTGGTATTTTTATTTAATACTTTTGGATAGTGATTAACCATGGGTAACTGAAACTGTGAAAATAAAAACATGGATAAGGGAGAAACCACTATATTCAGATTTTGCGGATCAGCATTTTGGGTGGAAGGATGTCACTGGAGCCTAAGGCAGGGCTACGGAGGTCAGGAGGGGCACGTTGCCGGCTCTGTTGTCAAGGGAGCCTTACCTGGCAATAAGGCTTCTGAGGTATATAGACACCTAAGGGCTCATTGGCAGGCAATGGCTGTGGCTTTAGTCCACAGCTGGGAATCAAAGGGATCTGCTCAAACTGGCAGCGAGAAGCTCCTTCCCAGGGGTGTCCTTATGGTCATGAGGCACAAGTCACATCAGCATCATAGGTCACATTTCCCCTGGATCAGTGGAAAACACATCAAAAGGCTGCAGGTTTTTATCCTCTGGAGACATGCCAATAGACAGTAAATAAGCTTTCATATCCAGGCTGCATACTGAGTGCTGTACGTACTTTGGTTACTTAATTCTCAGAGTAGCCTAGTGAAGTGCACCTGGATGTGACTCCCGTTTTAATGGCAAGGAAACTGAGGCATGGAGAGGGTAAGCAATGTAGTAAACTGGAGCTATTACTGATGCCTACCTCATTGGCTTATAAGGGAAATAAAGTCACACAGGGCATTCCCTCCTATACAGAGGACAGTGTGGCTTCTCCAGGTTAGTAGACCTCCCATATGTGCCTAAGTCAATGTTTAAGCTCAAGTCTTCCCGACTCCAACTTCACTCATGTCTCTGTGTGGGCGCGTGTTTTTGTGAGTGGGCTGGGTATGCGAACACAGGGAAGCAGCCCTCCTGAGGCACGGTGCCAGCATGCGAAGCGCACTCACCATCGCCAGTCATGCCAGCACAATCACAGAAGCAAATGTGGCTTCCGTGGGGCCCCAGATTAAGTCTTTTTTCCCTGGCAAAAACCAACAGGGATTCCTTAGTTCAGAAATTTGAAAGTGTTGAAGCTTGAAGCTGGGTTAATGGCAGTGACGCATTCCGGATGTTCTGCCTGGAGATGGACTCCAAGGTCAGAGGTGAAGATCTCAGTAGGGCGTGTGCAGACACAGCCCTAGGGGAAGCTGGGAGCTTGGTCTGACAGTGAGTAATGAACTGATGCCTCTTGGGACTGTCTGCCTGTCTCTCAAGACAAAAGTCACGGCCTTAAGCCATCTGGGGCGAGCCCTCTCTGTGCTCCCTGCTCGCATAGTCTAAAGTGTGGCCTCACCCATAGGGAGCTTGGAGTGCAGTGGGAGAAGCTAACAGATCAACAGACATGTGATTCAGACGGAAGAAACAGCACTGGAAGCCTGAGCAGGTGTGACTGAGGGATGGAAACAGGCTCCAGGCCTTCCCCTTTCCACAAGGAAATGCGTTAGCTTAGAAACCATGAAGGTGAAACCCTGGAGGACAGGAAACCACTCTGTGGCTTTGGGGACTGGTGAGCATTTTAGCATAATGGGGGTATAGGGAGCAGGGGAGGACAGAGCTGAGCTGGTGGGCTATGATTGGAAAGGTTTTAAAATTCCATCCACTCAGGGGAGCCTGGACTTCCTCTAGCCAGCAGGCTGGGAGCAAAGAGAGATTTGTAAACAGAGAAGGGGAAACCAGTGCGTCTCACAGGTCAGAATTAGCCTGTGTTTGTGGGGTAGCAAAAGCACCATCAAATGGACAGAGTTTCCTCTTTTTGCTTTAAAGAGCACTCACTTTAATTTGTTTATATATTTATAGCCTCCCTCCTTTCTCACAATACATCTTCTATACTGACTCACCTAACTAAATACATGCAATCTAAAATGTTAACCGAAGTTCCTGAGGAAGCTGGGGTGGGGGTTACAATCTGTAGGAGAACGAGTTCTGTACTGTTGCAAGTGGCTGCTGAAGTAGCACTGGGGTCCTCAGAGGCCAAGGCCCAGAGGAAAACAGGGACAATGTCCCAGTCCATAGTGGATGTGTGGTACAATCAAACCAGACTCAACCTTCCCTGATACAGAAGAGGAAATGCTGTCATAAATTCACCAAAAGGAGGCCTTCAAGGGACCCTTCAGGAGTTTCGTTGCTTGTTTCTTATGAGGTCCCACAATGTGGGCGATGGGATTCCAGTGAGACTCTTTTTACCTGCAGAATTTCTAAGGACAGCAGAGGAAAGCAACATAGCCCAGGATTGTAGATTCCTCACCAGCCAGCTTGTTCACAGGAAAAAGAAAAAAAAAAAAAAAAAAAAAAAAAAACGAAAAAAACAATGTAGGCTAAAAACGATGGCTTTTGTTCCTTTCAGATAGCAGCATCTTTTTTTTTTTTTTTTTTAAGATGATTTTTAGAAAATACCCAGCTTCAAAATTGCCTGTATAACAGATCAGACCTGGTGGTCTCTGGATTGGGGCAGAGGCAGGGAATGGGTTTGTAGGGAGTCTCAGGGATGCCCCCAGGAATTCTCAGGCTCTGGGGATGGTAATGTGAAGAACTGTTGATCCAAAGGAGTGATGGACAGCATGTCCTTAAGAAGGTCCTCTATAAATACTGTTTCTCACAGTGGAGCTTTTTTTCCCCCGCAGTACTTGGGAGTTGAACCCAGGGCCTCACATACATACTTTGCAAATGCTCTACCACTGAGTTGCACCTCAAGCCCATTTATTTATTTTTTATCTTGAGATCAGGTCTCAGTAAATTACACAGGCTGCCTCTGGCCTCGAACCTGTGATCCTCTTGCTTCTGACTCCCAAGTTGCTGGAATTACATTCTTGAGCCACTGCACCTGGCTCACAGTGGGAGCTTGGACGGGGGTTGGAAGGTGTCGTGCTCCGGCAGAGACAGAGGTGTGCTGGGCAGGTGCTCTGGGCTTGGGATTACAGTAGATTTTGAAAACACTGGTAAGCAGGAAAGGGTGGCATCTGCCAGGCTCACAGAGTCTCAGTCCCAGGCCTCTGAGGATCCTGCCTCTGAGAGTTCAAGCCCCTGAGTGTCATTGGAGGGCTGCACCATTCCCTCAGCGGCTCTGGTGGGAAGCACACTCCCTCTGACAAAGCCTCTCAGGATCCGGCTGCTCTAGATCTTTTTAATTGTTTCTTGATGTGCCTTTTAAGCTGTCACGCTGAAATGTGATTCCCACGTCTGTTTATCTAATGTCACTGGGGGAAGGCACTTAGAGAATTGTTATGACTAGGCATCCACCTGCAGACACTCTCTCTTCCCTCAGCTGTCTTTCTCCGCCTTCTGAAGCAGCTCTCTAGCTGCTGGGCAACTGGCAAGGTCTTTGGCAGCAATAAGAAAGAACCAGCCTTGGGGAAGCAAGTGGCTGGCTGGTTCTCTGTCATGCATGATGCTCCTCCTAGAGGCAGAGTCACTCTGGCCTGGGGCAGCCACATGCCTGCTCTATGGCAGGCATTGAGAGAGGTGGTGGGAGATGCCCATGAGAAGGAAGGAGGCGTATGCCCTTTGGCACCTTATGGTTAGGTGGTTGAGCCAACACATCCACATGCATCATATGCTGTTATAAAGACTAGACCAGGGAGTGAGGCAAGGTTAGAAAATTTGTAATGGAGAAACAATGGGGAGGTGGACTCTCTACCCTTTTTTGATCTATTCTGTGTCCTGGATGCTGAACTGCATGAATGCCATCAATGGGTTCCTTTGCTTCCCTCTCTCAACTGGGTCCAGCCAATTGGGAGAAGTGTAGAAGAAGAGTGTAGAGGGAGGTCCTTTGTTGTTGTTAAGTGCCATTGAGTCAGGTCCAACTCATAGCCACCCTATGTTCAGTAGCACCCCTAAACACTATGCCGTGCCTGACATAGTATCAGTGCTTCTCTGCTGTTCATAGGGTTTTCAATGGCTGATTGTTTCAGGAGTGGGTTGCCAGGTCCTCCCATTTTGAGTATGCTGGGGATTGAACCCAGGGTCTCAGAGAGCACAGAGCAGCATTCTACCAACTGAACTAAACCTCAGTCCCTATTATCAATAACAATGTAGACAAATGGGTGCAAACCAGCCTGAATTCCTTGGACCCATAATTATAATTCAACACGGTTAATCATTATATTTCATGACTTAACTAAGGGTCACTGTTATAGAAAAGTAGCTTGGATCAATTCTCCATTTCTGGAATTAACTCTCAGACCTGGAATGAGGTCAGAATATTTATCCTCTAACCACTTCCCTGCTAGGTCATCTATTGGCTGGTTGTGTCCTCTGACTGAAGACCATAGTTCTTCCCAAGGCAGCTGATTCTCTTTCCTCTCTCCCCTCAGCTTCTTGTAATTTCTCCCTCCCTTCAGACTTTGGTCCTGGAGATGGTAAACTGCTGCTGCTGTCAAGCCTTAGGTTGTTGCTCTGCCTATATAGTGCCCTGCACCCACACATTCCTACAAATCCCCTTCAGAAAGAAACTCCTTGAATCTCTTTCTTCTTGGGACTCAGGCTGATTCAAGGAGAACCAGGTCAATTTTCAAACCAGAAGAACAGCTTTTAAAGGGTTCATTCTTAAAGAAAAGGTGGGAGTTATGAACAGGGGAGAGGAGGGCCATTGCTTGTGGTGTGTCTGCTTGGTGTTGGAGGTGATACTTGGAGCTTAATCTACAGGATTTGTATTAGCTTGTCATTGCTGTGGCAAAACACTCAACGGAGACAAACTTATGGATGGAGGGACATTAATTGTGGGCTTATGGTTAGAGGGTCAGTCCATAATGGTGGCAGGGCAGGTGACAGGGCTCATGGCAGGACCTCATGGCTTGGCAGAGCAAGAGGCAGAGAGCAGAGGGTGACCTTCCTGGAGCCAGGGATCTGGCTAAAAACTTTAATGTCCTGTCCCTAGTGACTCATTTCCATTAAGCTAGATCCTATCTCCCAGAGTTCCATAATCTCCCAGGGCAACACCACCAGCTGGGGACCAAGTGTTCAAACACATGACCTTTGGGAGATATTTAGATCCAAACCATAACATGATTCCACTTAAGCTTCCCAACAGCCTCCGAGGCATGAGTGTTCCACCCAAGAATAGCCAGGCTTGGGGAGGACATCCTACAGCACCATTCCTGTGTTCTTGTGGGGCAGGGAGAGGATGCTAATTCCTCTCAGGCCACCTCCAAGGTCTCGGTTCTACTCTGTTGCCTCCTGTTAAATACATAACTCAGATTTCAAACAACATGGTGGGCTGGAGGCCCAGGGAGTCCTGACAAACTAAGAGGGAGGCTTCAGAGAACCTGGGAAGGGAAGAGGTGGCTGTGCCAAGTTCTGTCATAAGTGTTGAGAAGCACTGGAGGCATACAGAGCCAGGGTTTCAAGCCTCAGGAATGTTTTTTCAGGAAGAAGCCACACAGCCTTTCATAACCAGGAGTTCCTTGGCCATCAGATGGGGATGGAAATAGCATCTGCTTCAGAGGGCGGTGGTGAGAATGAGATAAGAGAAGGTATGCACAGACTCGGCACACCCTGTGACCTACATTAGGCATTCAACAAATATTGGTTATTATCATTGTTCACAAGCAAGAGGTAGTAGGCGTGGTTGTTCAGGCAGTTAAAAGAGGCAAGGGGTGAGGTGTAAGATTTTAGGAGATGGCAAGTCTCAGACCAGAGGGAGACTGAGGCCAGAGTGGAGAGGAGGCTTGGTCAAAGCCACGTAGATCTTGATGGTGGGACCAGGACTTGAACTTGAATCTTCTGCTTTTCTGTTGTTCTTCAGAGTCTCCCACAGAAATCTTTCCCTTGATCTCCTCACCTCATAGGAGGTAATGGCTCTCAAAGGTTTATTAATGCCATTTTATGGAGCATTTAAAGAAATCTATAAATCATGCTGAATTCATCCTTGGGAGAGAAAGAATAATGGTTGATTTGCACTAGGTTAGTAATGTATCCAGACTCATGTAACTTGTGGGAGGTAGATATGGGATTAATTAAGGCACTGCCTTTTCTGGCCTCCAAGTTTATGTGCTCTTCTTTGTATCAAACTCCTTCAGCCTTTTCTTAGCTGAAATTAAGAACTGTGGCTTCAAATAGAGCCACTTACTTGCTTCACACATTCTTACTTTCTTGCTCTAAGAAACTCTATCTTTGTAGCTAGCTCATATAGCCTTAGTTGTTAAAAAAATGCCAAGGGACAAGAAAACAGAGTCTGAAATGTTTTATCTGGAAAAACAAACTCACACACAGACAAACAAGGGGACAATTAGTTTTTGTTTGGGCTGAAGCCAGACGGGTATTTGTGTCATGTAAGTGGGATTCTGTAGAATTTAATAGGATTATTGTTACGGTGAAGAAATCCATTTGCAGGGAGAAAAAACAAACAAAAAATAGAGGAGTAAATCATACCCAGATACACATTTTTGTGGATATTAAAAAATTAAAATTAAAAAATGAAATAATTGAAAAATCCAACCTGAGAGCAACTTAGTAGTGAAATAACGTCACTTCCACTAAATGATGGTTGTGTTGTTAGGATTGTGTTGTTAGCTAACTATCATTAACTCTGAATCACATCTTGTGTTAAGCATTCCACATTCACCATTCACATTCTCATTTAATCTTTGCAGGGCTGCAAAGTGCATTGTTATTTCTTCTTTGGTGGTTAAAGGACTACAGCTGAGGGGGTGGGGTTATAATAAATTAAGCAAAGTTACAAAATTAGAAGATGATGGCAATAAAACCTCATTCTATGTGGGTCCTTTTCCTCATTTCTGCCTCCTAGGAAATGGCCTTGGAGCCAAGGTAAGAGCCATAAATCCAGCTGATAGATAAAGACTGATACCATCAGTGTGGACATCTGAGCAGTGCAAGGGCCTAAGTGAAAGTCTGTGATTAGTTTTGGTCCAAAATCAAATGCATCCATAAGACAGACTAATGAGACAGGAAGACATCATCCACTGTGTATAATTCTATGGGAATTGGTTTCCTATTGCCTTCCAAGTTGGAATTAACACCTTCTGAAGCATGACTTCCCTCAGGTAGCATGTATAGGGTTGGATTTTCTAATTCTTTTCCCTGCCCTAGATGCCCAGCAAATATGAACATGCTGTTCTATTGACCAACTTGATTGATTCATTGATATATTTGAGGCTCTATGGCTAGGAGCTTCCAACTCTAGTTGGGAGTTGATTTTAATCTTTGCAGGTTAAAGACAAAAGCTATTGAATCCTTTATAGGAGATGGTGATGAGACACAATCTTATTAAAGAGAAGCCGACAATTTATCATTTTCCAACAGCTTGAGGTCCAATATTTTGAATATTCTTTCTAGGATCTCAGTGTCTTGTTCAATATCTAATTTATTTGGAGTTTTATTGAGGGAGGAGCATCTGCCATTCTTGTCTCCAATTTTCAAAGAGTAGGTAAGCAAAAAATGTAACTCATAGAAAAAGATGTGGTGAGGATAAATGTTTTTATGTACATAAAGGGCGACATACCTGTTTTCTCTGAACCTTGTGCTGTGATGATTTTCTTCTGAACCTAATTTCTTATGTTCCTATTTTTTTTCAACAAAAGATTCTTTGTGTTATTAATCTGATTTTAAAGTTTTTCTTTTCTTTATGCTAAGTATTGAAATATTGTTTAGCGAAACTTATTTAATGCATCCACAAGCTAATTAAACTCTTAAGCAGCACACATAAAGTAGACCCTCTGGCCAATGGGAATGCCTACCTCATCTGGGATTAGTCAGGAGTTTACCTTCTACAGCATGTATCATATGAGAACTGGGTCTCCAGAAAGAAATACTAGACACTGGAGTAGGCACATGAGATTGGCTGGCCTGATTCTACTCTCTATTGTCTGGTCATGGTGATTGGTTCTTGTGAGGACATGGGATCTAAGCATGGCCTATCAAAATCGTGCTTGAGCTCTGAGAAAGATTTTATTCCTGCCAGATTTGCTAATCTGGGAGGATCAGAGCAAGCCACTGGTTCCTGTCTTTCCAGGCACAAAAGGAGAGAGTATTAAGAGCTAAGAAAGGCAGGGAAGATCCATAGATGGTTAGACACCCATGTGTGTAGTGAGATTCCTTAGCTTCTCTTTTATGTGACTCAGTGAATTCCCTCTTCTGCAATCCTAGTTTAAATTTTGTTGCAGGTAAGTCTGTTTTCTCCATTTTATACTGAGGTGAGACTCAGAGAGTTTACCTAGACTGGAGAATTTCATAAACAGTAATTGGCACAGCAGGCTCAGAGCCAGTACCAAGTGATGAGTCACTTCCTTCACCACCCCTCAAGGAGGGTGAGTTAGAGATCTCTCTGTTTTCCTATTATTCCCTTGACTTACTTTATAATCATACTTCCTTATTTTATAATGTTTTCTAATTATAAAATTAATGCATGTACATTGTAGATGTTACAGAGAAGCATAAAGAAGATAATAAATTTACTTGCAATCTTGCCACTAGAGGAAACCAGTATTAGAATGGTGTGCTATTTTCTCTCCAGGCGTAAAAACCTAAATGCTCACTGAAGTCATCTAGTGCCTTAATGAATACACAAAAATGGCTCAAACTATTATTCCATGGCTTGCATCAAGTCCAATGCCATGGAATTCATTGAGTGCAAACTCTGCCCTATGCTAGATGTGTGATCTTGCTCAAGTTATTTGAGCATGTTGAGTGGTCAACTCTATCCAAAATGTAAGGAGGCTCAAGGAAGTTGGGGACTGAAGATGTCCATGAACTTTACTGCATCAACTCTATGGCAGAACATTGGGAGCGAAAGCCAGGTTTGATTGGAGCAGGTGAGGAGTGGATAGATTGTAAGAAAACAGAAAATAAGCCTAGCAAATTCCCCCATATTCATATATACTATTATTTCTTTGTACCTTATACATTCACATTTGTCTTTGAGATCACACTTTACTAATTCTGGGGAGATTGTCCCAACCACTTGACCCTCCCTTTTACCAGTTCTCATAGCCCCATTTCTTTCTATCATGCAGCTCTGATCAAAGACTACAGAAATATATTCACTTGTGTGATCATTTCGTCACTGTCTTCTCTCAAACACTGCCTTTGTTCTTTGAAAATGAGGGCTGGATCAGGTTTTGCTCATTTTTGTAATCCTAGAATATGGTCCAAAGCTGGCACAAAGTAGGTACATGACTAACTTGACTGAATGAACCAATGGTCAAGTCAATGCTGTAGCTGTAAGTAGGAGAGGTGAAGTACTTTTAATTGCTAGAAAACATACTATTGTTGGGCCTCCACTGCAGGCCCCCCACAGCCAAAGAGGGTGTGGCATGGAGGCTCTCAAGCACACTGGAAGGACAGCTTCAGAGAGTCAAATCTGTTTGTTTTAAGGAGAGGCTCAGCTTATACAGCAGTCAAGGTAAAGTGAAAGTAAGAAAGTATTGTGTCAGAATCCTGCTATGTAGCGAGCACCAATCAGTGTGGTTGTTGAATTGTTGTTGTTGTTAGGTGCCATCGAGTCGGTTTCCGATTCATAGCGACCCTCACAGGGTTTTCAATGGCTGACTGTTTCGGGATTGCCTTGGGAGTGGATTGCCAGGTCCTTCTCCCTTGTTGAATTAGATCACCCAATAAAGCTTGGGCATACCTCAGGCAAGTTCTGAGCATGCCCTAGGCAAGCCCGTGAAAGGAGGAAAAAAGGCAGAGAGTATGTGTGGACAAACAAGGTCGGCAATAGCAACTGCCCCATCACATGGGCCTATGTGACTGGGTGTGCCTCAGGTCACAGGCAAATAGGTTTAGTGCTAAACCTGAGAGGCCTGTATAAGGGCAAGGTATGTCACAGCCCAGCTCTTGTCCTTCGCCACATACTATAATTAGAGTGCATAGACTATGAACTCAAAAGCCTAGAGCTTTGAATCCAGAGCCTTCTATTTCTCAGTTTGGCTTTGGCTTAGCTGACTGTTGGCATCTTGGTTTACACTGCTGTATAGGGGGATGATTACTTTTATCTAGATAGTACTGTCTGCCTGACTGAGTCTGACACCTTTCACTTTCATAGCAATTCTACCTTGTCAAAAGCTGACAATCAGCTGTAGGAAACAAATGACGCAGATGAATTTTGCAAAAGTATCACTTTGGGAAAAGAGAAGCCAAAACAGAGAATAAGGAGGAGGGAGGAAGAGAAGAGGACTTGGCATATAGTGGCTGCTTGATAAATCCCATCAGTTGGTTGTGTTGGGTTTAATTTTTCCTTAGCACATTGTGGCAGGGCCCTTCTCGTTGGTGAGGAATAGTTTCCTAATTAGAGAAGATGTCCTGGTGGAAGCTTGCACCTGGTGATGTCGACAAGCGCACAACACGTCTAAGTAGAGAGGTGGGAGCTAGAAGGGCCTAGTTTCCTTCAAGGGAGCTTCTCTTTCCCCTTTCCTGTTGTCATTCCAGCTGGACACCTGGCAAAAGAAACCCAGGCATTTCTTCCACTGAACCTGCACCTCTGAGATCACATGAGAAGATGGGCTGCCTGCTGGAAATCTGGAGCAATTCCAGTTTATCAATTTGGGTCCCTGTAATTAAACACTCATATTCATTAGCATTTCTGCTTGTATGCCTTCCTTTTTCATGTTAGAGTTGAAGCTCGAAGTAATTATTTATATGATTTCTCAATTTGTTTTGCTTTCTGTTTTCCCAAAGTGATACTTTTGCAAAATTCATACATAGCGTTTGTTTTGCATGTCTGATTGTCAGCTCCTGACAGGGCAGAACAGCTATGTGAGCAAAATGCCTCAGACAGAGTCTGTGTTCTGGGTGGTAGGTAGTTCACAGAACTCACGTCTTCTGAAGAATTTGTAAGGACATGTGTCATCTCCATGTTCTCTGCTAGTGGTTCTTGCATTGCGTGTATGTTTGTGTGTGTGTGTGTGTGTGTGTGTGTGTGTGTGTGTGTTTGTGTTTGTATATTTTGTTGTATACCTGAGAACATTTAAAATTTTTTTTGTTGGAGAGTTATTCAGTGTGGTTTGGGCACCATCACAATGAACGGCTGTTTTTCTTCCTAGTATTTTGTTAGAATACTGGATTCTTGCCGCGAGGCAATCTATAGTGTGGAGGAAAATGGAGAGTTTAGGACTTGGTTTGGGGTTCTTCTTTTTGCTTGTTGATCTGTTTCCTGGTTGATGGGACTAATTCCTCCCAAGGGCTTTCATGGGACATGTCAAAGCAGCTGCTGTCACTCAAGATGAGGCAGGCTGTTGTCCTCATCTCTAAAGCATTTATTACCCTTTTCCCTCATGAGAGACAAAGTCAATCTCAGGAGTGGGTTGACAGAAGACACCCGAAACACAAGAGCAGGCAGAAGCTGGGCACCATGGTATATACCTATAATCCCAGAGACTGAGGAGGTGGGGGCAGGAGGATCACAAGATGGTATCCTAGCCTAGGTATCTAGCCTTTCCCTCCAGCCTCCAACTTATGTATGTGAAGCAGCGGTTCAGGGAACATTGAATGACTCACCCAGGACCACCCAGGAGAAGGTTTCACAGGCAGGATTAAATGCCAGAGCCTGGGTACCCTGCTGCTGTCCACTGCAGCTATTCCCAGTACCAATTAGCATGTGATTTGGAAAATAAAAGGATTCATCAGCTCTTCATGATTTGCTGATCTCCCAGTGTCAAGCTTTCTCCTGGGGGAGGAGCCATGCCCAGGGCCACGTTGGGAGAGTCAGAAGGGAGTCAGAAGGATGTAGTCCAAAACCTTTAGGATAATAACAATAGGAGTTAACATTTGTTAAGTACCTACTATGTGCCAGACTTGTTCAACACATTCTCTACCCACAATCTCATTTGATCTTCATAGCTATTGCCTGATATATATATATATATATGTGTGTGTACCATTGTAATCCCATTGAATAGGTGGAGAAACTGAGGGACAGAATGGTGAATGGAGAAACCGATGTGAGTAAATGCTGTCATTGTGAGCTTAGGCAGTCTCTGCAGAGACTGAGGGAGCCGTGAGTGAATGGATGTTGGTCTGGCTGAAAGCCAGGCAGATGGAGCTGTGGTGTCCATGACAAGCTTGGGTCCTATTCTCAGCAGAACCTCAGGCATGCTCAGCAGAATAAGGGAAGCCTACATAGGAAGCACTGAGCATGGATTCAGCAGCAACTGGGTGGTCAGTGGAACAGAAAGCAAAGACCACGGACTTAGAATCAAGCCAAGCCTGGGGTTCAGATCTTGACCCCACCCACACTTATTCAACATATGACTCTGAGCAAGAGCCCAATTTTATTGGGACTTGCCTTGCAGAGTGGTAAGAAAGATTACACGTGGCACCTAACAACAATAACACCTGCAAAGAGCCAGAGCAATGTCTGTCCCCTCAGCCCACCTGGGGGAGCATGGTATAAATATTTGAGGAAGGATGAAAAGGGACAAATGAATCCAAGTGAGGAGATCATGAGATACCTCCAGGAAGAGATGACATTTTCAGTCTGCCTCAAAGTGGTAGAGTTTCCCTAGGTTTTATGTGAACAAGGGCCAGAGATAAGTTCAGGTTGAATCTGTTCTTGATACCTTTGAGGGCAGGCGGAGCCCCCTCGGGTACTTTGTGAAGTTCTACAAGGCTATGAGGTGAGAAGAGGTCCCACGGTTATCGAGGAGACACTGAAGTATGGGTAGGTGGGTTCAGACCTAGGGTCCCGGAATCTGGCAACAAAACGTAGGTCCTTGTATTCAGCATATAAAAGAATTTATACCTGATATAGAAATTACATTAGAGAGTACAGAATAGATTTATTAAAGATAGTATACCTTTAAGGGATGATTGTGGGAAAATTGAGAAACCTGGAGAACTTTAGGTAAACCTGGAAAGAAAATTTGAAAAACCTGCATTGCCTGGGTGAATAAACACAAGGAGATTTCTATTCCCCGAGGAAATATAAAGAAGCCAGAGAATAGGAGAGTTAAGCAGGCTTTTAGGTGGAAGGATGGCTTGGATAGACAGAGAAGAGGGCAGGTCCGAGAGAAGGGAGAAATGTGCATGTGGTCAAAGAGCGAGGATGAGAGCGGAATGGAAAAGAGAGTGTGGGCACATGTCCCCTCTAGTTTTATTCAAACATGGGCATGCCCAGTGTGACATCAGCCCTGGGTGCCCACCTCTGGGCACCTAATGTGGCATGGGCCTAGGATCTTTGTTTTGTAAATGGCTAAAGGTCTTGGGTAGGGCGTGGGACCCACTTGAGAATGTCCTTCCAGTGTCCTCAGAGACCCACATGGCTTCTTCATCATGGCAGAATGGCAGGAGCCACTTTCAGTCCTGTTTTCTTCCATATTGCCTGCTAATGCCTAAGCCCACTACCTAACATGATGGAGTCTATACTATGGTTGGTGATATGCTGTTGTTAGGTGCCATCAAGCTGTGTCCGACTCATAGTGACCCTTACAGAGTTTTCAATGGCTGATTGTTTCGGGATTGCCACGTCCTTCTCCCATTTTTGTGGTGCTGGGGATCGAACTCAGGACTTCAGAGACTGCAGAGCAGTGATCTACCAACTGAGCTAAATCCCAGCCCATGGTTGGTGATATAGTTAGAAATAATTAAGAGAGCTGACTGTGGGGCCAACTCTGTGCCTATTGGGTGTATATGTTTTTTCCTACTTCCCTGCAAAGGAATCTCAAGTTTAGAGAGGTTGAATGACTTGCCTGGCCATGCTGAGTCATGCTGAGTCATGCCATGTCCTGGCTGAGAGTGGCTAAGCAGGTTTGAACTCCAAGCCTTTGCATTCTACCACCCCCTTCTTGTTACAGCTAGAGCATTCAAGATGAGCCCTTAGGGCTTGTCTGTGTTGCTATATCCACTTCTCTGCTCCAAAGAGAGGAGGCTTGCCTGTCATGTGGGCTGAGCCACCCAATGAAGATGTATGTATGCGTGCATGCATGGCTTCCGGGGCTGTGCTTTGTGACAGGTCATCTCCAGCCCGAACATTTGAAATTCTAATCATGGAAATAATTTGGAAGAAGCAGGTGAAGATTATCATTTATTTAGGGGGCTTTATCAGCAGAGGACCTCTCTGGCGTTAATAAATGAAATATGTTGCATACAGTGGGATCACTGAGGCATGACATACCATGTCTGCCCATGAAGGGCTTTGAATAATTTATATCCTGGAAGGATATTTTATGACAATGCTTATAATCTTCTTATTGGTTCAAAATCAACATTTACAGCTGCTGTCTTTGAACTGATGCCGATGATAAGCTTATCTCTTTATTAGGTGACACGAATCAAGCATGCTCCGGAAAGGGAGGTTTCATTGAAATTGATTCTTCTTTGGATATCAATATTTTATTCTCTGAAAACAGCCCAATAAATAATAGAGGTCACTTATTAATTTTTCATTTTAATTAATATATTAGTAGAGGGAACTCTTTTAATTTGAAAGGGCATAGGAAGAAGGCTTTGGGGTTTTTCGAAGGTGCTTTATCTGGCAGCTCTGTGTGTGATTAAAGCTGACCCCAGAGATCGGCTTCTGTTAACACTATACCTCCCAGCAGAGGCCTGGAAATTGGTCCTCAGGGGCTGTGGGGGGAGTTAGAGGGATTCTTCCAGGTGATTTGTTGAGCCTGGATACTTGAGGAAAACTATTATATGAGAACCTCGGCCAAATACGAACAGATATTTTGCTTCTACCAGCTCTGCAATGTTTGGGGCTTGCAGAGAAATGGTGCCTGCAAATAAATAAATAGTCCCGTAACACATCAAGGGACTGTGTCTGGCCATACACATCTAGCACTCATGAGGCAGTTGTGGTCCATACGCTCCTGAAATCTTGGGTCAAATGAAGGGGACCAAACATTGGTGTTCATTACCAATGTTCAAATCTTAGCTCTGTGACATTGGGAAAATTAATCTACTCTTCTGATCCTCTCTTTTCTCACCTATAGACTGAGTTAATGGGTGTTCATCACACAAGTTTATACCAAGAAATGCATGAATTTATGTCAACATCCCTGTACTGTTGTAAATTCTAAGGATCTTAAACTGAAAGGTACTAATGTCTAAGAGAACTGTCATTGCACCAAGGAATACAAGCATGGATTTTTTTTTTAGTTGGAAGCTATATTAGTTAGCTTTCTGTCACTATAACAAAATGCCTGAAGTGATTATTGTATAAAAGCAAATGTTTTTCTTGGCTCACAGTTTTGGAGGTTTCCATCCATGATCAGGGACTGAGGAGCCATTTGGTTTGGGCCTGTGGCTAAGGTAGCTGGTAACAGCAGGAGGGCCTGGGGTACAGAGCTACTTACCTCATGACCAGGAAGCAAAAGAGAGGGGAAGGGAGCAGAGTCCCATAGTCCTCTTCAGAGGATGTCCCCAGTGATCTAATGACCCCCCCTGAGACCCACCTCCCAAATGTTTCACTTTTTCCTAATAATGTCACCCTGGGGACCAAGATTTTAACACAAGGCATTCTGGGGAGTATTCCCAATCCAAAGTAGAACAGAAGCAAAAACATCTGGACATTATAATTTCTTCATGCAACTAGACCAACAAGCAGAGAAAATGGAAATGGCCCAGTGGAAAATGGTCCCAATCACAGTGGCAAATTGGGTTGCTGCTACACAATATGGGGAGTGAGTGGGTGGAGGGAATATATTTATGACTCAGGGGATATGCTGGGGCTTCTCTTAATATGCTTGTCCCTGAAGTCTTAATCCAACTCTGGCAACCTAGCAAAAACAAGACCACCAAGGACCTCACAGAGATGGAGTCTTGGTTCACCCAAGGTGAAGAACTCCTCATAAGTAGAGGGGAAGGGGAATATAGAAGGTGCAGTGGAAGAAGAAACTAGGATTACAGACTGAACCCTGATCAGAGGACTCAAGTGAATATTCAGGTGAGAGTGTGATCAATTGACATTCTACAGCAGTTGCTCAGCAGCTAGTGGGACTTCATGCATCCTCTTATATTGGTGATGTGAACTTTTTGCCTGGATAAGCATGGCTGCCCTTTGCTTTTTGTGTTGGGAGGCTGATCTTTCTGGGACATCATTTGGGCCCTGTCATCTGTTTTTTTGTTGGTATTTACAGAGGGTCAGAGGGAAATCCAGAGTCTAGGGTGAGGATGCTGGAATGTATATATCCCCCATGCTCCCTTCCTATGGGGACTCAAAACTGGCTGCAGCTACTAGAGAAAGTCACACAGCTCTTGCCACACAGCCCTTTTGGGTTCTAATTCTGGATTCTGGTAATTATCCAGTTTCCTTCTCTCCACTTTTCAGGAATGCAGTGGAGGTGGCTGTCCCTGTCACAAGCCCAGGGAAGAGGAGTACCAGGTTTCCAGAGGGGAAGGAAGAGATGCAACTGCCCTGTGCTCTGTGTGGGATCTGGGCTCTGGCTTCCACTTCGGGCAGCCTTCCTTATGAGATCAATGGCTTTTCAGACTTGGAGCTCCTTGTGGGTTCCTTGGGGGTTCATTGGTGTGACCTGGCCTCTCCTGAGCTTATCCATAATTCATTACAAGGTTTAGGGTTTTTGAAACATGACAAGATTTTGAAGTGAACACAGTATACAGATTTATATAAGAAATCTGGGAAGAGGAGTATAAATTAAGAAATTGATGGTATAAAATCATACATAATCCCACTGCTCCAAGCAGATGTACTTATAGGTCCTTTTACTTATTCATTTGGTCGGTGTTAGCTTTCCATCTGCCCTGTGCTGGTCAGTGGGCCATGTAGGAGGCCAGGAAGCAAAAACTCAGACTTCTGTGGCCATACTTGAGGGGGCCTTTGCTTCATGTAACTAAGGAGAGTGGGTTGCAGAGAGCTCTTTTCTCGCTTTCCATATATTACATTAGGCATGCAATACATTAGGCATGCTACCTCCAAAATCCCATTGGACAGTTGGCTTAAGAATATGTACTTATTGGAGCTATGGAGAAAATTCTTGCTCAGCTCATTGATGCTAATTCTCTCAGATGGAGAAGCAGCTCTGTTTCCTGTAGGCATTTCAAGTGAGACTTTGGGCATGGACAGAAATAGCTATAGGGCAAGGCCTTGGGAACAATGATCCGACAGACAATCTGAAACACTGATGCAAGAACAGCACCATCTTGGCTTTCTCCCTCACTCACATTTTGTACTGAGCACATGTTCTGGGCTTTGTCTGGCTATGCTGAGGGATTTAAAGATGAATAGGATGTGGCTTGGAGGTGCTCCAGTTCAGCTGCAGTGAACTGGATAGAAGGAGAGTGGTGGAATCCAGTGTGAATCCAGCCCAACACAAGGCAGGGAGAAACAAGGTCCCATGGGAGCAGCAGACTCTGAGCTCCACAAGGTCTCTTTCTTCTCTACTGGGTCCTCAGAGCCTTGCACTAAACTGGGCTAAGTCAACTCACCAGCTATTCATGGAATAGATTAATGAGTTAATGAATGAATAAATGAACAAATGCAGAAGAGGCAGGAGAAACATTGAAGATGTGTCCAGGAAGGTTCCTGCAAAGGACTGATGTGTAGACTGTCTTGAAGTTCATGCTGTGCCAGCCAGGGTTGGGAAGAAGGATAGACATTCCAGAGAGATGAGTCTTCAGAGGGAGGATGGCCTGTGACATGTTTGATGCAGATGGCAACAAGGACCCCAGATACATCCCCAACCTTCCATTTTCAGTTGCCACCTTTGGAGCATAATTAGATCAGATTGGGAATTCATGCTGTTCTAGTTGATCTTCCAAAATGTTGACTGCCTGTGATTGAGATGCTAGTTGATATCTACCCACCCTCTGGATTTTTTTTTTTTTTTTTACTCAAGTAACAATTATGTTTTCTAACGTGTTATTTCAGAAGCTCAGCCCATTTGATCTGGGGAGAAGTGGACTGACAAGTCAGATGAGGCATGTGTTGGTCACTCACATGTCTCTTTATTAACACTAAGGGATTCATGGGGCTGGTGTTTAGCTCGGTTGGTAGAGTGCTACTCTGTACTCTGTAAGGACCCAAGTTCGATCCCCAACACCACAAAAAAATGGGAAAAGGACATGGCAATCTACTCCAGAAGGAATCCCAAAACAATCAGCCATTGAAAACCCTATGAGGGTCACTATGACTCAGACCCAACTTGGCAGCACCTAACAACAACAACAAGAAAGGGATTCAGGTACAAGTGAGTCTTTACCAGGCAGCCCGAAGCTTACTGGGACTCTCCTCATTCACTCCCTCTGGACAATTCAACCAACAGCTTCAACTTTAGCTTCCTCATCTCAAGAATGGAGCGAAGTGATTTGTTGATTTATCAGAATAACTCTGCCCAGTTCTATTCTAGTGAAGGACCCCTGAATCAAGGGAGGGTGAATTCTGTGCTTCAGGAAATTCTGTTGCCCAAAGACCAACATGGTTTTGAAGTTTGTTGCTGTATCTTAAAAATCATGGTGTGTGTGTGTGTGTGTGTGTGTGTGTGTGTGTATTTGTGTCCCATGCCTCAGTGTAGCTGCACTGGCTTTATTTTTGCATATTTTATTTTATTTTTATGGTACTAGGGAGTTGAACCCAGGGCTTCGCGCGTGCTTTTTGCAAGTGCTCAACCACTGAACACTTTTTACTTTGTATTTTGAGAAAGGGTCCTGCTAAATTTTGCAGGCTGCCTTTGGCCTTGAACTTGCATTGGAAGTGAGGTGCTTGCGTTGGAACACTAAAAAGCATCAGTGATCAAGATAAATAGCACTTGAACACAATGTTTTAAAAGCTATAATTGGCAAACTGGTCACTCCATTTTGTAAATAAAATTTTATTGGAATCACTACTGGAATTAAGGGAAGGCAAGTGAAGCAGATTTGGGCAAATGCAGGCTGGGTTGATGCTATCTTTATTTAAAATTTTGCTATTTTGTTTATCATGGACTTGGGGGCAATAATTTGGAGTTTACAAAAAGTGCAAAAAATATATCATTTTAGGGGAGGTACTTGGAGTTTGAACTCAGGTCCTTGCACATACTTTGCAGGTGCTCTGCCCCTAACTCATTTAATTTTATGTTTTATTTTGAGTCAGGGTCTTACCAAGTTGCACAGGCTGCACCTAGTCTTGAACTCATGATCCTTCTGCCTCCACCTCCCAAATCACTGGGATAACAGGTGTGTATCACCATACCTGGGGCTGGGATTTAGCTCAGCTGGTAAAGCGCTGCACTGCAGTCTCTGAGGTCCCGAGTTCAATTCCCAGCACCAAAAATGGGAGAAGGACCTGGTAATCCACTCCCGAGACAGTCCCAAAACAGTCAGTCATTGAAAGCCCTATGAGGGTCGCTATGAATCGGATACTGACTCGACGGCACCTAACAACAACAACAACAACAATCACCGTACCTGGCTAAAATGTCTTGATTACTGATTTTTTTTTACCACCCCTCAAATTTTGCTCAGAGGTAAGAACTTCCCTTGTTCTCCTCTAGTCTTCTAGTCTTTCTCTAGTCGTCTTCTCTCTCATTCTCTAAACTTGGGAGACAAGAGACCTTACAGTAGAGTGCTTTCTGCTAATTCTCTGGCCTGGTAACTCCCAGAACTCAGAGCTTATTTCCATTGTACCCACAAGTGCTTTAGCCCTTTTGCTGAAGAGGCCCTCAGATTTATGAGGTTCTTGACACAGGGCCAGGTGCACAAGGCTCCCTGTAAATGCTATGTCCAAGGGCAGTGGGCTGGTCTGGTCTTCCCCTGTCACAGACATACTTGGGGCTTCTGGGAAATCCCTTGCGCCATCTTGTTCTGCACTTCTTCATCAGCAAAAGGCAGGGATGGGAATGGGCTATTTTTCCCTCCTTTCCAGGCTCAATGTTCTGTGGTCTTCTGAGGTATCCCACTATGGGGAATGGGGTCCATCCCCACACCAGATGCTCCTGTGAATCATAGGCTGAGTAAAGGTCAGCATGAAAAATCATTGGTGTTGAAAACAGAAGAGCAGAATGATGCTTCCCATGTTGCAGGATTGGGAAATGCTTGCTGGTCTTTTAAAGCTCTGCCAAGCACATAAGCCTTGTGCTGGGTGATGGGGTGAGAAAAGAGGGGGAAAGGGAAGCCCATGCCCCTCTGGACCCATGGGCAGGGTTCTGTGCAGACTGAGGTCTGGCAATGAGAAGCAGAGGGTGACATTGGTCAGATGGTGGGCAGAAAGTATCACAAAAAAGTCCCTGATGGCTGGTCTGTGGAGATTTCTTGGAAAAGGTGGACCTTGGCAGACATGCTTCAAATGATGGTGAACATTCTGAACCTAGAGGAGTCTGGGCTTTCAGTCTGGGTTCCAGAAGGACAGACAGTGACTCTAATGGGCGAAGAGAGGAGAGGTCAATACATGGACTACATATGATAGTTTGGGGAGGGGAAAGGGAAAATCAGCAAGAGGTGGTGAAGTACTTTGGGGATAGCCACATTGGGGGCCATTACCACCTCAAGGCCTGACCAGCAAGGGGTGGGGGAAAGTTCTAGAAACTAAAGGAAGCTATCCTGATCAAAGAGGGCTGTCAGCAGGAGCTGCAGCTTTTAGGGCAGGTCCAGCCATCAACAGCCTGTGGCTGGAAGGCTGTGCCCTGCAGTGGGCATGCCCACCATGGCCTCCCAGGGCCTGTGGGACTCTCCAGGGGAAGAGCTCTGTTGTGCAGAGCAGGCTGAAGAGAAGCTCTGTAGGGGGTGAGGGAGAAGAGGAAGCACACTGACCAAGACCAGTGCAGGGACAGGCAGAGAGGGTGGCTGTGCCAATGCCTGTGTGGCTAAAGACAAGGGGGGGGGCAAGCCTCCACTGACCCAGCCTGCAACAGGCACGCACTCCTCATAACACCTAGTTGGGCACCCATTATTACTTGCACTGTGCAAGAGTGGAAACTGAGGCTGGAGAGACTGAGAGCTGGACTCTCCAGTGGGTCATCTTGGCCAGGTGCAGAGTCTATGACTCTTTCCAGAGGAAGAGGGGCTGGCTCTTCACTCTGGGACGCTTGCAGGGAGACTCTGCCCGGTGGTGTGATCTCAAGTCTCCAAGAAGTAGCTCTCCATGATTGGGAATGAGGGGCACACTTCCCTGAGGTCAGGGTTCAACACAGAAGCATGGAGCCTGGTGGGCCCAGGCTGGTCAGACCATGGGGACACTGGGGATCCCTGGGAGGGCCAGGCGGAGGAGCGGCCTCACTCCTGCATACCAGCACAGAGGCCTTTACCCAGGCACACTTGCTGAATGCCAAGGTGCCGACTCTGGCGGGAGGTGGTGGCTTTACAGGTGAATGGAAACATCCCCACAGTGCCTGGTCCTCATGGCCCTCCTGTGCCTGCTCATCACAGCCACCATCCCCTGAGCTCTGATTAAGGCTGGCAAATCAATGGATGCTTTACTCCAGCGCCGCACTGCCGTGGGTGTTACCACTGCCTCAGTCCTCCCAAGGGCAGAGGCCTGGAGGGCTTGCATGCAGTGGGACAGGGGTAAGAGAATAGGCAGCCACAGCCTAGTAGGGGAGCTGTGCCACCATCAGGGTGCATGCCTCGCAGGGAGTCCAGCTCTGCAGTTACTCGTAGGTGTCCTTTGCCATGTTCCTTTGAGTTTTGCTTGAAACCTCCTCATCTGGCTGTTCTGAGGAAGAAAGTGAGGGTCATCAGGGAGCCTCTGGCATGGGCATGGTGTGTAGATGCTCCGGGCAAACATAAGCTGTTACTCTACTTATCATTGCACACCATCTTTTTGTCTTCCTTCTTTTCTCCCTCCCTGCCTCTCCTCTCTTTGCTCCTTTGCTGGTCAAAGGCCTTCATCATTGACTTGGGGGTTCCCTAGACTCAAGTGCATTGAAAAGACTGCCTAGCCACACCAGGAATGCTGGAGTCCTATCACCCTCACCCTCTTTCTAGGGCTCCCACACTGGGTGCAGAAGGAGGTGCTGGGAGAGAGAGGTGAAGGAAGACCCCAGGGAATGCCGCTGGAAGGTAACGGAGGCTCCTGGGACATCCCGATCGGCTCAGAACAGGAGACACTGGATGAGCTGGGGTGTCAGCCTGCCCAGGGTGAACATGCGCTCAGGCTGGAAAGCAGAGGCCTGGAGCCATCCGGTACTCGGCAGTGATTAATAAAGCTCTCAACCCTGCAGCGCAGACATTTTTATTAGCTGTTGCATGTACAGATGTAGCAATTTTTAGAACAGGAGAGTATGACATATACCCTGGGGCTGCTGCGGCTCCTGCCATCTTCAGCTGTAGATTCTGTATCTCAAGCTCTGAGCCCAGGAAGGGACTTTGCCCCATCTTCCCATGCTGAGCGGGAGCCATGGGAATGAGCAGCAGGTCTCAACGCTGACTCCTTCACCAGAGACACCTGGGGGGCTTGTTAGAACCCCACCTCCCAGTGTTGCTTCTGTGGGAAAGCTGGAAAGGGAGCCCGAATACTCTTATTTCTAGCTAGTAACCAGGTCGCTTGTGGGGATCACACCTTGAGAACTGCTGCTGGAGGCTCTCTCCTCCCCACCCTGACCACACGAGGAGTCTTACAGTGTAACAAAGCCAAAGCCTCACTGCAGAGCGCCTGTCTGGGGAGCCAGAGCTCCTCAGCCGATTCAGCTGTATCAATGTATGAACCCCCCAACTTGGCATCCCTGCTTCTCAAATAACCTTCTGACTGTCATTTGATGGCCATGTTGAGAATGACTGTCTCTGACCGTGGGTGGAAAAATCCAACAAAACACATCTGCAAAACAGTTATTGCTTTTATTTGTTTCATTCATTCTTTTATTTGTTTTATTAAGTCAGCCAATAAATCTTCATTCAGTGCACACCATGGGTGCCAGGGTTTGGGCCGGGCACTGGAGATAGGAGGACAAAGCAGACAACAGACATCCACTGGCTGTTTTGTCGCAGGAGACAAATTCAGAATGAAGTTAGATGTCTAATATACACGTGTAGATGATCATGCATGTGAGTTCATCCAATCTCAATGAACCCTCTGTGGTTTGCATAGTGTCCTAGGGTCCTTTTGGTTCTGGCTAAATAGAAGAAATAGAATCAATCTACAGGCAAGGAGTCAACAACATACCAAAGCTGACCACATGTTTTGCCCTTGAGGCAAAATCTGGAAACACACCCCCACGCCCCCCCACAATAAATAAGTAAATACTGATATATATACACAAACAAGACATGCAAGATGAAGGGGGAACCTTTGGTGGGGAGGAAGGTGTGTTCGAGGTGGCAGGAGCGTCGTGACATAGTCATGGCGGAGGTGAACATGAGCGGTGTACAATGATAGGCATGTGTGGAGATGTCATAATGAAACCCATTAAATTATACACTAAGAAATAAAAAAAAATCACCTGGCCAGGTTAATAATGGTACTTTGCAATGGGAGAAGTCCATCCCTTCCTCTAGCACATACCTGAAACTTGTACATGGGCGATGCCTCTGTGGCCCTCACCCTCAGGGCTTAGCTTTTCAGAGAGGAGAAGAGGGCCTTGGACAATTGTCACACAGGCAAAGTTAGCAAGGTCAGCAAAGTCTTTTACACTTCCTGAAGGATGTAACATTCCAGTTTTATCAACACAAGGTCAAAGTCACAAAGTAAAATACAAGGTCAAACTTTAAGAGCTTTCGGATGGCTCAAATTGGATGTCTGAGATACATAAAATTGGGAAACCTCAAGCCTCGGGTACTTTAATATTCATTTTTTTAGCATTATAACTGAAGGAAGGAAGATGATCCTGAGAATTCAATTCTAATAGAAGGACCCTAATCAATTTGGGGTGTAGACCAGCCTCAGTCATAAGTGGTTCAGGGAGTAGAATACTTCCTCTGTAAGGGACCCTGGGAGGCCTGCCTATGGAGAAAGCATCTGACACTCTTCCTAGTATAAAATATAGTAGTTTCATCCAGGTCTGCTGCCATTTCTCCCTACCCGCAACACACTGATTGATGCTGAGAAATTAACCATGTTGATAAAAAAGTTGCTTTTCTGAGAGGAGATCTTGGCAAATGGGAAAGGGTTAAACCACAGCCAGAAGAGGTAATGTGAGCCTGGGCGGGGGGAGCAGGAAAGGCTGTATCAAGGTGTATATACGCGTATACAGAGCCTTCCGTTTTCTCAGACGGAGGAGGGATTCAGCTGTCTGTCACTTGGCATATGGTTCCTATAGATCAGTCACTTGACACAAACATGTTGGTCTTCAGAGTTTCCTTAGGTGCAGATTTCTCTACCCACACAGCACTATGAATATAGACTAATTACACGCAAACTCTAAAAATGTGTGATTATGTGGTGGCTGATTTATACCATTCTCCTTTATCCTGTCCTTTGTCTGTGGCTGGAGAATAAAAGAGCCAGGCTTTGTCTGTTACACTTTGGTGAGGCACTAGTTCCCTTCAACTGCCTTGGGGAGAGCCAGGATTCCCACTAGCTGGACAAAGCTATCCAGAGGTCCCTCCTAGGCCTCTTCCCAAGGCCAAGAGCATCCTTAGCTAGAGGGAAAAGCCTATGTCCCTTCTGCTTGTAGTATTTCCTTCCTTACCATTAAAAATTCCCCATGACACTTGATATTATTTAAGATGTTTAGGTGTGTGCGTAGGTTTATGCTTAAAAATGAGAGACCCAAGCATTAGGAGTCCTGGCCTTTGAGGCTTTCTTTGTCTTGTTTTGCTGTGTGACCTTGGCAATTTTCTTCTATCTCGGACTCAATTTCTGATCTGTCAAGACAGAATCGGATGAATTGGCCTTGACATCCAATTGGCTATGAACCTGTGTGTTTAACTTGAATTCCATGGTTTCACCAAATTAAAAGCACAGATGGAGGCAGAGAGACCCAAGCATTTATTTAAACAACTCATTTATCTTATAGATGAGAATCCCGAGGCTTAGGAAGAGGAGAAAGGATTTGTCTCCTGTTCTCAGTATACTTAGTATTCATACTGCCACTGGAGACACAAAGCCCTGAGTTCGAATCCCACCTCTGCCACTTAATCATCAAAATAGTTGTTGTGATTCTTGTTTATTTCCTCTGAGTCTTAGTTTTCTTATTTATAAAATGGGAAAGATAGCAATGCCCACCCAGTAGTGTTCTGGTGGTGATGAAATGGGAGCAACTGTCTCCAGCAAGGAGTCTGCTAACTTAATGAGGGCTGGGAGAAGTATCCCCTCTCGCAATCATCTTTGCTCCTTAGTTCTGAGCACAAAGTATGGCACACTGTGACTGCTTATTACTTATTGACTAAACAATACCTGGATATGGGGAAGTGGCTGAGTGTGCTTGATACATGGAGTGTGCACCCACGGTCAGTGGATGGTGGAGTGAGGACTGCCCTCACATTGGATCCCATGTGCCTCTTGCTGCATGTGCTCATTTCAAAGTCAGCCTGTGCCCTTTCAGTGATGAAATGAAGGCACAGAGCTTTTTGTGGCTTCCATATGCTTTTAAGTTAATTACTTTAGGTAGCGTTCTTTTTTCCTTTTTTCTTTTCTTTTCTTCTCCTCTCCTCCCCTCTCTTCTCCTTTTCTTTCTTCCTTCCTCCCTTCCTTCTTCCTTCCTTCCTTTTTTGCTTGCTTTTCTTTCTTCCTTCCTTCCTTCCTTCTTTCCTTCCTTCCTTTCTTTCATTTCCTTCTTTCTTCTCCCTCCCTCTCTCCCTCCCTCCATCCTTCTTTCCTTCCTTCCTTCCTTCTTTCCTTCCTTCTTTCCTTCCTTCTTTCCTTCCTTCCTTCCTTCCTTCTTTCTTTCTTTCTCAAACAATACTCCAAAGAAATGTCTCCCTTAGGTGTATTCTGGCCAGCCACTCTAATTTTTGGGCACAAAGGCTGGTTAAACATTAGGCTGTGCAGAGTTCAATAGCTTCCTTTGCTCAGGGAGGAACCGGAAGAGAATCCCAGCTAATGTAGGCTTTGTGGGCTAGCCTGGGAACACAACCACCAAACCCAGGAAAGATTCTGGAGCAATCATCTGCTCCCTATGCCTTCCTCCCTGAAGGGGACACTTCAGTTTTATAACTTAGCTAGCTATCTGCCTCTTCTGTTCCCTTTCCTGTCCCATGAGGACAGTGGCTTTGGGCCATGCCTTCTCATCTGAAACCCCGACTGCCTCTGTCATACCAGGCACTAGGCTAGCTGTTTCCACAGTTTATAACTTTATAATCTTCATAATGCCTTTGCCAAGTAGCTATTGGGCTCACTTTCAAGATGGTGACTCTGAAGTTTAGAAAACTTAAGCCCAAGGACTTTTGGTCAGCATCCCACACAGCTAGGATCTGGGGAGGGATATCTAAGTCCATACGTTTTCCAGGCCCTAAGTTGGTCACCCGCATCACTTACCTGCAATGTTGCATCTTCAGCACCCTTGTGAAGATCAAAGGAGCTACCCTAGCCCTGCATCCTTGCTGGTGGCTTTCTGCTCTCCAATGAACTGGGTCCTGTCCCCAACCCTTTCCTCTATTAGACAAACAGTACCTCCAATGTTTGAGTCCACCACTCAAGTCCCCGAGGACTTCTCCAGCCTCATGTCCATCCACCCCCTGCCATCACCCAGAATCTGGTGTAGGGTTACCGGACCCTAGTCCTTCATTCTGAGCTCCTACCATGGTCGGACTCTGCACCACCATCTTGGGCAACGCATCATGATTAGCCTCTCACAGACTCTAATTTTAGTTTTCTGTTTTGAATTCAGTTTTCCCACACACAGTTTTATTCCTCGGTTGCAGAGATCCTCAGCGATAGGAGCCATTGCAAGTATCAAGCATTTTAGCGAGCTGGTTAAAACAGTTTTTGAAACAGTAGGTCTGCATGAGGACTAAGAGTTGCATTTCTAACAACATCTCAGGTGCGGCTGCTGCTGCTGCTCTGAGGTGCTTTAAAAAACAATATTGTAGGTTTCCACTCAACATTCTCTGCCAAGAATTTCCTAGGGCTTTGCTGCTAAAAAAGTAAAGAAAGGATATTCTGCCTTTGAGAATGCCATGGTTTAGGAAGCAGTTCTCAAGCTCCACTGCACCTTAGCATCACCTGGGAACTTAACAAAAATTATATGCCTGGCCCCACCCCAGAGCAATTGATCAAAATCTGTGCAGTCGGGCCTGGCATTCTTATCCTTTGTTAGCCCCCAGAGGATGCTAATGTGAAGCCAAGCAGGACTGAGACTCACTGGTCTGAGGAAGCACCATTGTGTAAATAGAAAATCAGTGGTATATTTTGAACATCATCCTCAGAGAAGGGATTGGGCTGAGTTAGAGGGAAAGGTGTGAGGGAAGTGTCAGCAGCAGTGGGTTCTAATTCTATCTCTGCTTTGTGGCCCCAGGCAAGTGTCTCAGTCTCTTTGATCTTGGTGTGGGGCTCAGGGATGTCACGAGCCTAGGGGATCGCTGACTGCCTCTTCCTCTTCAACACTGATGATTCTGTCGTAAGAATGAGTCCTTGTGTTGCTACAGATATTGGTAAACTTAAGAGCTGCTGTATTGCAGCAAATAACAAAGGGAAAGTAAAAATTACAATGGGCCTGTTTGTTTGGAGGTGCTAGCATCAGACGGGAACCTAGGCTAGGAGGCCTTGGGACACCATCTCATCCATCCTGCCTTGGAGAAATAGCATGGATTTTCCAATAGAGTTTTCTTTGTTTGAGAAATGGTTCTCAGACTGTGGTACCTGGACCAGCAACATCAGCATCTCTTATGAACTTGTTAGAAGTGCAAGTTCTTGAGCCCCACCTTGACCTACTGAATCAGAGACTTTGGGGTGGGGCCCAGGAATCAGGCAGTGTGAGCTAGAGAAATGCTGCTGTGGTTGGAATAGCTCCTCCCCTGCCTGATCCCAACTGAACACAAGGAGTTGACATCAATTGCAAATTGTACGTGTTTCTGTAGAACACCTACTTCTCCAGGGGATTTTTTTTTTTTTCTAGGCAAAAGATGGAAGAGAGGTTGGGAGCATGCATTTGTTGGCAATTTTTTTTCTCAAATCATGTACATTTTATTCTATCTGATTTTGGCTTTGGAATTGAACATGTTTTGTTTAACATAGATAAAAGGGAGGAAGCATTGCTTCCATATAGGATAGCTGAGATGCTTATTTTTTTCTAAAGGTGTTGATGTCCAAGTTCACTCTTGTGATGGTCCTATTGCTGCAGTTCCAATGACCTAATTAGGTTATGATGAAGAAAAAGCATTATTTAGATGTATTCTATTTAGATGTTGTTCTGTGCAAAGCAAGTTTCAGAATGTCCAGTGAGAATATAAATCAACAGCTGGACCATGACTCTGGTTGGGAAAACAGTGGGCTTGAAAGGCTTTGGAGAATGGCTTCATTGTGTCAAAGCAGTACAAAGGGAAGGTCTCCTTTCCTTTCAGTCCAAGAGGGCTGTCTAAAAGGATTTCAGGTCTTCTTTTATGAAAACGAGACTCTAAGAAGTGTTGCCATTGTGAGCTGTGGGCGGACAATGTCACCTTGATCCACCAATTTACCGTTCTCTGCAGTCAAAAGAGCTAAACATCTTCACTCACTTCTCAATCCACTTTCATTTGATCAGCCAAAGAAGTGCCTGGGACAATAGTCCTTGGATGTGACATTGATGTGATATATATTTGCTTCAACTAAAAGGAACAGGTGGCTTTGAAGAGCTCAATACTAGAAGAGGATTCTGATTCCCTTCCAGCTCTCTGGTACCCTGAGAAAGTTAAAAATAGGGTTCTGGATCAATTGGGCTCTTGTTTGACTGAATTTTCCCCAAATGACAATCATCTCCAAGTCCCCCTAGTCCATCATTGCCTCTTGAACCATCATTTCTGCCTGAAGTCAGGCAGACCTCATAAACTTTCAGCATTACTTCCTGTTTTTGTACATATTCATGTGCAAAGCTATCTTTGGATTTTATCTCAAGACGATAGCACAAAATCCAAACATTGGGTACTAGCATTTTGCTGCTATTTCCGCCCTACTCCCTTTCAATTTAGCTCTGGAAACATCTGTCTTTTTTATCCACCAATAGAGTCTCAAAAGGGTAACAAACCTGTTAGATAAAATATCAAACTTATGAATTTTGATTTAATAAATGTGCATTGGAGAGATGATTCATGGCATGTATGATAGCTTTCAATTGCTTTCTAAAGCAGTTCATGCTTCATTTCATTAAGAGCTTCAGTCAATGCCAACTGATTAATTAGCATAGTGCTACTCATCTTTTGTTTAGGAAGAATGTAGGGAGGAGGTGTCTAGAACTTGGCCATATAGAAATTTATTAAAAATTCAAATAAAATATTTTAAAAGAGTTACTCTTATAAATGTCAGAATGCCACCAAAATGGCATCAGAAGTCATTTATTTCTTTGCCTAAAAAATGATATTAGGTCCCCTGAAGGGCCATAAGCATTTGGAGGGCACACAGTCCCTCCATAAATTTATGACCTAGTCTCTGCAGATCTTTGTGTGTAAATAATTTTGCTCCGAGGAAGTCTGAGTCAGATGATTGGGGCCTTATGATGTAGACCACACAGTAGCTATGTGACGTGAAACAAAGTGTCATCATTTTTTGGGACTTAGTTTCACTTGTTTACAATGACCTTGTTGGACTCTGTGCTGTCTTTCAAATCCTTGCAGCAGTGATATGACCTAATCCTAACTCCCTATGTATTATGCTTGCCTCTCACATCAACTTCAACAAAAGAGACCATAGAGTGAAAGTACTGAGTCTTAGTGAAGACAGCCACATCATTAAGTAGAATTCTTCATTTCACAAGACCACTGATCTTCATGCACCTTGATTTTTAGACTCTTGCCATAATTACAGAAATCAAAGTGAAGGTCTCAGTTGTGGATGAAACAAAAGACCTCAGTAGGTGGAAATGAGTGATCTTTTCAGTTCATGAATAGTCTCTGAAGGTTTTGATTTTTTATTTAATAAATAAGAAAAAGTCCTTTTAAAAATAATTGAATAGTGGAACTACTTCTCCAGTAACTCCTTAGGGACAACACATATGTTGGCTAGCCCTGGCAGAAGAAATCATTCACACAGCTAGCCTTCTTGGTCATAAGTGGGCTTATACCAAATGGTCTTGTCCTTAAGCACGGGGCTCAGGGGAGCACTCACTGGGATATATCCTTCTCCTCTTCAATGTTTTCATTTGGCTACTTGTGGGTTGTTGTCATGGACAGCCTTGAAGGAGAGGGGCATTTGATGAAGGGTATTGTGGGAGCCTGAGCAGAATGTGTAGAAAATGTGAAAAGAAATGCTCTGGGTCACCTTCCTGGCAAGAGCAAAGTTCTATAAGTCAACTGAGCTTTAAATGAGATGGGAGAGCTTTCAAAATGCCCTAGTCTACTTAAAGGTGCTTTGGTCATACTGCCCAGAGGGCACTTCAGGGTTGAAGGGAGCAGACCTTCCCAAAGGTAAGACAGAAAAGCATCCTGGGTATGGAGATACAATGTGTTCTCTAGTCAGCCATGAGTGTGAATCCTAGTTCTATCATTCTGGAGGATAACTTTAGGTAAAGTCTACTTAAGTTTCCTCATCTGTAACGTGGGTATGCTTACTTGATCATGTTTTTGCTTCTTGAGAATTAAATATACTTAAAGCGGTAAAAGACTTGTCCCAATGACTTAATTGCAATATAATAAGTCATATTGATTTCTTCCTCCCCATGTCTGTCAGTTTGCTGTACCTTGAGGGCTTGTGTAATACTGAAAGCAATGCCACTGGTATTATGGATACTAGCAGAGTCACCCATGGTGGACAGGTTTCAGCTGGGCTTCTAGACTAAGACAGACTAAGGAGAAGGACATGGCTAGCCTACTCCCCAAACAGCCATGGAAAATTCTATGAATAACAAAGAAACATTGTCAGATATAGTGCCAGAAAATGAGCCCCCCAGGTTGGAAGGCACCCAAAGACAACTAAGGAAGAGTTGCCTCCGCTAAGTAGAGTCTATCTTAATGACAAGAATGGAGTAAAGCCCCAGGGACCTCCATTTGCTGCTGTGGCACAACTCAAAATGAAAAGGAACAACTGTAAACATTCCTTAATAGTTAGAATGTAGGATGTATATAGTATGAATCTAATAAAATTAGAAATCATCAAAAGGGAAATGGAATACATAAATATTGATATTCTAGGCATCAGTGAGCTAAAATGGACTAGCATGGGCCATTTTGAATCAGATAATCACACGGTCTTCTATGCCAGGGATGACAGATTAAAGAGAAATGGGCTTGCATTCATCATCAAAAAAAGAATTGCAAGATCTGTCCTGAAGTACAATACTGTCAGTGATAGAATAATATCCATATGCCTACAAGGAAGGCCAGTTAATATAACTATTATTCAAATTTATGCACCCACCACTAAGGACACGAAAGAAGATAGGGAAAATTTTTCATCAGCTTCTGCAATCTGAAATAGACTTAACATGCAATCAGGAGGTACTGATAATTACTGGTAACTGAAATGCAAAATTTGTAAACAAAGAAGAAGGCTCAGTAGTTGGAAAATATGGCCTTGGTGACAGAAACAATGTTGGAGATCACATGATAGAATTTTGCCAGACCAATGATCTTTTCGTGGCAAATGTATTTTTTTCACCAACATAAATAGCAATTATACACATGGAATTCACCAGATAGAATATACAGGAACCAAATTGACTATATTTGTGGAAAGAGACAATGGAAAAACTTGATTTCAAAAGTCAAAACAAGACCAGGTACTGTTTGTGGATCAGACCATCAACTGCTCATATGCAGGTTCAAACTGAAACTGAAGAAAATTAGAACAAGTGTACAAGAGCCAAGGTATGACCTTGGGTATATCCCACTTGGTTTCAGAGACCACCTCAAGAACAGGTTTGTGCATTAGACACTAATGATCAAAGATCAGATAAGTTATGGCATAACATCAAGGACATCATACATGAGGAAAGAAAAAGGTTATTAAAAGACAGAAAAAAAAGATGAATTACATGTCAAAAGAGACTCTGAAACTTGCTCTTGAACATATAGCAGGTAGAGTAAAAGGCAGACATGATGAGGTTAAAAAACTAAATATAAGATTTCAAAGGTCAGCTCAAGAAGGCAAAATCAAATATTATAATGACGTGCAAAGAGATAGAAAACTAAAAGGGAAGAACACACTCTGTTTTTCTCAAGCTTGAGGAATGAAGAAAAAATTCAGTCCTTGAGTGGCAATAGTGAAGTATTATACAAGGAAAATATCAAGTGACAAAGGAAATATCAAAGGAAGATGGAAGGACTATACAGAGTCATTATATTATAAAGAATTAGTGGATGATCAACCATTTCAAGAGGTTGTATAGGATCAGGAACCAATGGTACTGAAGGACAAAGTGGAAGCTGCCTTAGGAATTAGTGAAACACAAGGCTCCAGGAATTGATGGAATACCAATAGAGATGTTTCAACAAAGAGATTCAGCACTGGAGGTGCTAGCTTCTTTATGCCGAGAGATTTGGAAAACAGCTACCTGGCCAACTGACAGGAAGAGATCCATATTTGTGCCTATTCCCAAGAAAAGGGACCCAACTGAATATGGAAATTATCAAATGATATTATTAATATCACACACAAATAAAATTTTGCTAAAGATCATCCAAAAAGCAACTATAGCAGTATCTAGACAGAGAACTGCCAGAAAATCAAGCTGGATTCAGAAGAGGGCATGGAACCAGGGACATAATTGCTGATGTCAGATGGATATTAGCCAATAACAGAGAATATCAGAACGATGTCTATCTATGTGTTATTGACTATGAGTAGGCATTTGACTGTGTGGATCACAATAAATTATGGATATATTGTGAAGAAAGGGAGCACTTAATTGAACTCGTGAGGAATCTGTACACAGACCAGGAGGCAGTTGCTTGAACAGAAAAAGGAAACACTGCCTGATTTAAAGTTGAGAAAGATGTGCGTCAGGGCTGTATCCTTTCACTGTACCTCTTCAATATCTATGCTGAGCAAATAATCTGAGAAGCTAGACTTTATGAAGAAGAATGGGGGCATCTTTCTTTATTTATTTTTGTGGTACTAGGGGTTGAGCTCAGGGACTCACTCTTGCATGCTTTGCAAGTGCTGGACCACTGAGCTACACCCCCAACCTAGTTTTTTTACTTTTTCAAACAGGGCTTCGCTAAATTATGCAGACTGCCTCTGGTCTTGAACTTGTGATCCTCCTGCCTCCACCTCCTGAGTTACTGGGATTACAAGCATGTGCCACTGTGCCCGGCTTGAACGGGGGCATCTTGATTGGATGAAGACTCATTAATAATATGCGTTATGCAGATGACACTACTCTCCTTGCTGAAAGTGAAGAGGGTTTGAAATATTTACTGATGAAGATCAAAGAACACAGCATTCAGTATGGATTGTGCTTCAACATCAGCAAAATGAAAATCCTTACAACTGGGTCAATACACAGCTTCATGATAAAAAATGAGAAAAGACTGAGGTTGTTCAATAATTTGCTTTACTTAATTCTACAATCAACACCCGTGGAAGGTGCAGTCAAGAAACCAAAAGATGTATTGCATTGGGAAAAATTGTTGCAAAAGGCCTCTTTAAAGTGTTGAAAAGTAAAGATGTTACATTGAAGTCAAAGGTGCATTTGACTCATGCCATGGTATTTTCCACTGCATCATATGGTTGTGAAGGCTAGACATTGAATAAGGGAGACAAGAGAAGAATTGATGCTTTTGAAATATGGTGCTGGAGATGACTATTGAATATATTTTGGATTGCAAAAAGAACCAACAGATCTGCCCTAGAAGAAATGCAACCAGAGTGCTCCTTGGAAGCTAGAATGGCTAGACTGAATCTGACATATTTTGGCTATGTAGGCAGGAGGGACCAATCCTTGAAGAAGGACATCATGTTTGGGAGATTGGTAGGTCAATGAAAAAGGCCTTCAATTAGATGGATTGACACAGTGTCTGGAACAATGGGCATTAAAAAGATTGTGTCTGACTCAGAATTGGGGAGTGATTTGTTACATAAGGTTGCTATGAGTTGGAACCAACTTGATAGCACCTAACAATGATAATTAATTTAATACCCATGTGTTCATATTACTGGTCACATGAAAGCACTTTATAGGCTACAAAGCATATCTATGTTTCAGGTCTCATCTGAGTCTCAGAGATGCTGTGAGGGAAAGCATGTGAGTTACAGCTATATTATGCAGATAAGGGGAACCTGCCCAGTCAACCAGACCCCAGCTCCACATAGAGCTGCCATCTTCAGTGATCCTTCTACCAGCCCACCCAGGGGACCCACTGGGCAGCCAGCAAGCAGTCCCCTGATTGGCTGATTTGGTGCCAGTTTTCAATGGAAGAATAATGATCTTAGGCTTGAATTTCATAATTTATTTTCATCAGATTATTTTATGACATGCACAATGCTATTTTCTGATGGTAAAACAATTAGATAATATAGGTTCACAGAAGAAAATTTTGGCTATATAACCAGACATTTTTAAAAAAGATGAAAAATTCCAATAGTTCAACCACCCAGAGATAATTGAATAAATACTTTTTTTAATTTCTTTAATATTCTTTCTGTATTTATGTATACACAGGTGGTTGTGGATATATGATATGGGCATCATGCTATATACAAATAATTTTACAATTAGCATGGTACATTTAATATAGCATACACCCTTCTGTTCCTTTTACTAAATTTCAAAATCAACAAAAATTATAAGACTCATACAAAAAGATCTATAGCTCCTTAACCTAGATGTGTGGAGAACCTGGGTACAGGAATATTTGTATTTGTGTATGTGTGTGGTTTTGTAGATAGCTAGCTAGCTAGCTAGCTAGCTAGATAGATAGCTAGAGCGAACACATACAATCAAACATAGATTTGCTAACTCAGTCTGCTGAGTGAACCTAGAAGTCATGATACCCTAGAAGCTATGAACACACCCATGGCCATGGTCTTGGTTTCTAACTACCATCCTCTACTAAAAGGGAACCAGATTTCCCTACAGAAGTAGATAATTCCTGGAATGAGACATTGCTCACATTTTTAACACTTTTATCTCATTGTTCCACTTTCTCTCTCCACTTTCTCCTTTGCTTTCCCTCTGTTTTTCTGTGTGCATATGTTCATCCATGTTACTATTCTTCTTTTTCTGACTTAGTCGAGGATAAATTGCTTATACAATAGCACGTCTTCCCTAAAATCTCCACTATACCTTTTCTCTAAAGGAGAAGACTCCATTACACTCTAATACTTTAGTCCTTCCCTATCTTCAATGCCTTTATATTTCTACATGGGATAGGATTTTTCTTCCACAGGATGTAGGGCAGACCTCAGCTTGGGTCCTCGAGATCAGAATGAAGCTATCCATCCTTGGCAGAGATCACACCATACTTTTCTTAGTGGGGTACAGCAGGAGAGACAGAATGTCACCCTACTCCATGGTGCCAGCTCCAATCACCTGTCATATTTCTTCACTACAAAGTCTTCAGTCCCCACTTATAATTTAATGTTTGTCAAAACATCATTTTGTACATCTTAAATATATAATAAAAAAATCTTAAGAGAAAGTATTAAATGGGGAGATTCTCTGAAACTACCTCAATATTCTACACCTCATCACACATTCACCCACTAGCCTTGATACTTTCCATCAAATTGACCACCTCTGTGATCACTGTTAATGGTGACTTTCCATTTTCATAATTTTCCTACATTTATTAGATGGCATTGTACTATGAGGAAACACTCCCCCCTTTTTTTTAAACCATGTATTTGTATGCTTATGTCAGTATGGGCACATAAATTCACATTTTACTTAATAGGCTGAATATATTCCTATTATTATTTATTTTGAGCTCACATTGTCTCAAATTTGGCCAGTGAGAGACCCTGAAATCTGGCTTCTTGTCTACTTTTGAACATGCCCCCATCATTCCTTGAGCACTTTCTTACTTTCTGACACAGCATAAGTTTCCAGATTTTATGTTCTTCCAGTCTCATTTCAGGAATTATCTACTTCTGTAGGGAAATCTGGTTCCCTTTAGTAGAGGATGGTATTTAGAAACCAAGACCATGGCCATGGATGTGTTCATAGCTTCTAGGGTATCATGACTTCTAGGTTCACCCAGCAGACTGAGTTAGCAAATCTATGTTTGATTGTATGTGTCCTTCCTATCTATCTATCCATCTATCTATCTATCTATCTATCTATCTATCTATCTATCTATCTACCTCCCTCCCTCCCTCCCTCCCTCCCTCCCTCCTTCCCTCCCTCCCTCCCTCCCTACCTACAAAACCACACACATACACAAATACAAATATTCCTGTACCCATGTTCTCCACTCCAACTAAGTGACATTTGGGGTTGGGCGATTCTTTGGCGTGGTGCTGCTCTGTGTACTGTAGAATGTTTAGCATCATCCTTGCCTGTACCTGCTACATGCCAGGAGCAGCTCCCACCTCCCTCCAGGTGTTATAAACCCAAATACTTGTAGATATTACTAATTGTCCCTTGATGGAAAAAAAATCATTCCTGGTTGATAACCACTGATCTGTATTCATTTCCACATTGTTTAGGTATATATCTTAGGCACATGAATCACACCAGTACCTTCAGTTCCAACATAGCCCCTCAAGACCTCCCATTCCAGTCTCCCTTTTCATGTGTGTAGATTTCTTTTTTAACCACCAGAAAGCTGACTCCTATTATTCTCAGTATAGTTGTTTATTTCCTCAACTTCCCAGAATATAACCAGTGTCCCTACCATGCTGATCACTTCTCCAGTCCTTCAGATCTTCTGTTGCCATCTCCACAGCCCCTTCCAGCTCTCCCCTTGGTCTCCCAGGCATATTGGGTTACTATCATCATCTCCATGATCATTTATTTCATTCATATTTCTCTTCCCTGCTAGTTTTTGAATCCCACAAAGGCAAAAAGCAAGCTTTCCTTGCTCATATCTATAATCTTAGTACCTAGTATAGTGCTAGTATGCAGCTGCTACTCAATATTTGTCTCATGGATGACTAGAGGTGTGATCAAAAAATACAGTACATGTTTAAATTAAAAAAAATACAACAAAAGACACATTGCCATTGATTCCCTGCAAAATACTTCCCCTGGCTTTGAACCCACTTATCCCATAGTTCTTGTCACTTTCTGAAGCAGTTCTGGAAGTCCTTTTTATTGAGAGCATCTTTAGTTTCACCCTCCATCATGACAGCGCTCCAGGTCACATATCACTTCCTGTGTGTCAATTTCTGTCAAATTAAAACATTGTGGTATGTCCTCATTTCCTTATTCACTGGATCTGGCACCCTGTGACTTCTGGCTTGTCCTCAAAGTCAGAATGACCACAAAAAGTAAATGTTTTGAATCAATTCAGGATGCTGAGGCAGCCATAATAGTGCAACCAAAGACATTCACGAAAGATTTTCAGAACTGCTTCCAAAAGTGGCAAGAATGATGGGATAAGTGTGCTTGAAACCAGGGAGAGTATTTTGAGGGGGATTAAAACGGCACCTAACAACAACAACAACAATGGCAGTGTATCTCCAGCCATACCACCTAGCATCCAATCTCATCAGATCTTGGAAGTTAAGCAGGGTTGGATCTGGTTAGTTATTGGATGGGAGACTGCCAGGGAATACTGAATGCTGTAGGCTTGATAGAAGGACCCTGCAGCCCACTCTCGAAACAATTAGCCATTGAAAACTCTATGAATAGCAGAGAAGCACTGACACAGAGCTGCGCCTGGCACAGCGTCAAGGAGTGTTTCATTCTGTTGTACGTAGGGTTGCTATAATTGGACCTGACTCAACACTATCTAACAGCAACAACAACAATGGCAGTGTGTATTTTACTGTAATAATATTTTTTTAAAAATGTAAACATTCACCATAATTTTGGGTATATCTTGTATGTATGCTAGGGTTTTCAACTCTGTGGCAGTGTGGAAACATCATCTCTAAGCACATAGATCTTTGCCTTATGCCCATTTTCCAGGTAGGAAAGGTTGAGGCTGCGTGCCAAGCCTCTTGCAATGTGTACTCTTGCAAACAGGCAAGTGGCTCTTGGCCTGAATCCAGCTCTAAGCTGTGGTACCTCATCAGACACTATGTCCTTTCTGACCATACCAGATTTTTCTCATTTTGCAGGGTTTAAGAGCTGAATTTCCAGCTGCCAGCAAGTGTTTATTTGTGTCTGTCTGACAACAGGGAAGCTCTCCTTTGCTGTCCCTCCCTGCCTGACCTCATCCTTAATAATCCCACCACCAGGCTGCTCCCGCCCCCACCTCTCTGTAGCAGCCGCTGATATTTGCTCTTCTTTGCTGAGCCTGCCTTGGGTAGACTGCTGATGTGGAAAAAGACTGCTTCTCTGGCACCCTGAAGTGTTTTCAAATAAAGCTCTTTTATTGAAGTTCAAAGACACCTGACTATCTAGTACCAATGGTGATACTTAACCACAAAGAGTGGAGCAGGGCTGCGGGGCTGCTGCTCTGTTCCACCCCTCAGCTGAGCCTGATGCGAGGGCTTCCCTTGCAGGCGATGAAATAGGAGCAGGCAGAGACCCTTACCTTCCGCCTGCCTCCCGCAGTCCACAGCATATTGTGTGCTGCTGGCTTTCTATGGAGCTGGGGTGTGGAGGGGATCAGGTACAATATTCCAGCAAGCAAGTTGCCCAGGAAGAAAATGGCTTTGACATGAAACTCTACCGAGTCTCATTTCAAGATCTCAGCTCCTTTCCCTGCTCACTGTGTGGTCTTGGCAAAGTCTCAGACCCTCTCCCAGCCTCCCTGGCCAAATAGAGTGGAGCCTGGAGAAATACAAAGGGAACTTTGACCTTGAATATGCAGTGATCTGAGGAGTCTTTCTAGCAGGGGAAACTGCAGGGGAGGGAGAGGAGGCAGCACGTGACCTCTGGAGACCTACGTTCCATTGTAGTCTCTGCTCCAAGCCTGACCTTGGAGCTGTGCCTGTCTTGCTGGCCTTTGGAGCTGGCTCCTTGGAGAGTGCCCTGCACAGGGGAAACTGCCGTAAACACATCCTCAGTGTTTGCTCTTGTTGGACAAATTGATCTCTCCAAACTTCTCAGGCCTCGAAGTCTTTGCCTATAAAATGGATGTGCCCAATAACTTCTCGTAATGACTGGGGAGAATGAAGATGATGTCTGGCGAGTGCTGGTTCCGGTATGTGGCGCATAACTAGGACCCAAGGTGGAGTTTCCATTTTCATTGCTTGACTCAGGCCATCTGCTTCTGGGGCAGGGTGGAGATGGAGCCCTCTACCTGCCTTTTCACATCCGGGTCAGCACTGGACGGTTAGCAGAGCCGAGAACCATTGAGTGTGTACTCTGTCCTAGTCTGTGACATGTGCTGTCAAATTTCAACCTCAGAGCATCCCTGTGAGGCAGAATGATGATTATCATCATCGCCAGGTGGCACATGAAGAAAGTGGCCCCTGGGAAGATCAGAGATTTCTCTGCAGTCGCTCAGTCAGAAAGTTTTGAACCCTAGGTCTGCCTGACTCTGAAGAGGCTGCTCTTCCTGCCCTGCCTCCTCCCAGGACCGGGGCTGTTTGATTTTCCTGCCAAAGCCATCCACTCCCCTCTGACTGAGAGTCACCAAGGTGTGTGACCCTTGAGCTCCCATAATCCCCAACAGGGGGTCTTTGCTGTCTATTTTGGCATCTCCTGGCAGACAGTATGGATCAGACCGATGGGTATTGGCAGAGAAAAAACATAGCATCGCCGCCCCTCTAACCGTGCTTAATCCAGTGGCTAATGGGGTCATTAGCAAAGGAGAGTAATTGTAGGTGTGCCTGGTCCCGAGGTGGCTGCCAGATCAATGGCCGTTTATCATCCTCTGATGTCCCTGCCTGGGGTGCAGGCAATGGCATCAGGCTGGTGTGGGCATCCATTCCTGGGAAGGTAAACACACTTTATAAACATTCCTGGTTATAAAGTAAACACACTTTATAACCATCCCCGGTGGCAGGCACTATCCTCCAGCTCCTCCCTGTGTGGGAGGCCACAGCTGCCGGCTTGGTTGTGTCTCTGCCCACAAATGGGCTTTGGCATTTCAGTATTCTCGGCATGTGACTAGCCGAGCCCTGAGGGGCACTGGAGAGGACACGTTTGGTCCCCAAGTCGCCTGGCAAGCCTCTTGCTCGAAACAGCACCAGCTAGACAGGATCAATTTCCCATTGACTTTCAGCTCCATTTCAGACACAGTGTAATTCTTGTCTCAGGGTTTATAAAGGCCATCAACTGTCTTATAAAAGATTTAAACACTCACCTTGTGGCAGGTGGGAGCTCTATCTATCATGATGCCTTTTTGACAATTTAGGGGTGCGGATGAGTAGGGAGAGGGATGGTTGGCATTCCCAGAGCAGAAGTGACTCAGCCAACCTGTGCCTGCTGGACCTGCCTCGGGGTGGGGGAAGTGAATGGGTCAATTATAGGACCCTCCTGGTTCATCCCCCAGGGGGCTCTTCTCCACAACGAGTCAGCCTCCCCTTGCTCTGCTTTGAGAACAAATCACGTGTGACACAAAATAATCTTCACCATGGCATTACCTCTGCCGGAACCAAGGGCACGTACCTGGGACAGGACTGGAGCCAGAGGTGGCTCTTTATTAGGCTCAAAGGATTTTACAGTTAACAACGATGGGACCAATAATGATGATGTTTTTGCTTGGGGAACCCCCCAACCTGCATAGATGTGTCCCTGTCTATTCTCATTTTAGACCCACAGAATAAGTCTGAAAAGCAGGTGAAGCCAAGATCCTTTTACTCATTTACACAGAGGGAAACTGAGGTTTAAAGAAGTCATGTTTTATTTGGCTGACTTAACCTTGATTTCTAAACAAAATAGTATTTTTCAACTAACTTCTCCTCTTCCCTTCTCCTGCTTATTCTCTATCCATCCATCCCTTCTGTAGCCAGCCAGCTGGTGCTTCCTAGGGACATAGAGGGGGTTGAGATGGTGGGACTTCTTCCACAGAGGAGGTCTGTCCAACAACGATGTAGACAGGGATTTCAGTCATTGCCCTCAGTGTATTTGGTGCTATAACAACTTTATGGTAAAGAGAGAGAGAGAGAGAGAGAGAGAGAGAGAGAGAGAGAGAGAGAGAGAGAGAGAATGCGCGTGCATGAAGAATGTGATGGTCAAGGCTCTGTGGGCAACAGGGGATTGGTGGTCAGACAAGGATGGCACTGGGACATAGACACAGGTCTGAAGGCATGAGAAAACCCCACCTGCTTGGGGAATAGCAACTGTGACATGTTAGAGAAAAGATGGATAAGCGTCAGGGTGAGGAATGACAGAGGACTGTGACTAGGCCCTGTCCTTCACCCATGGCTGTTCTCATCCTTCTCCCTGTTGCTCACTTTATTTTGGTCACATTGGTCTTTATGTGTTTTCCCCAATATGCTAGAAGTGTTTTTACTTCAGGGCCTTTGCACTGGTTTTTCCCACTGCCTGGAATGATCTTCCTGTAGATATCCTGGAGACACACAGCCGTACCTACTCCAAGACTTTGCTCTAATTTCATGGTCTCAGCCAGCTCCATTCTGGCTCCCAGTTTATACTTGCAACTCTCCTGCCCCCCATCTCCAGAGCTCTAGATCACATTTCCCTGTCTAACTTCCATTTTCTTTTAAAAATTAACTTTTTTTTTGAGATAGGGTTTTGCTATGTAGCCTAGACTGGCCTTGAACTCATGACCCTCCTGTCTCAGCCCTCAGAGTGCTGGGATTACAGGTGTGCACAACCACACCTGGCTCCCTTACCACATCCAACAACTGTGTAGTTTATATCTTTATCATGTTATTACTGATTGCTTTCACCCTTAGCTGGAGTATAATCTTCACAAAAACAACAGTCAACAACTGTGATGTGTCTCCAGTGCCAAGGATGGCACCTGGCATGGACTAGATATATGGGAAAGAGTTGTTGAGTAGGTGAATTGATGGAGGACTGGCCTTCAATGATGAGCACAGGGTTGGACTTCATTTCTGTGGATAATGGAGTTGAATGCAGTTGGCCCGAGGAGTTATGTAATGACACTGTGTTCTTCAGCGTTGATGTGGAAAGGCAGCAAGGGATCAGGGAGACCTAATCCCCGAGATGGATAAGAAGGTTGTTCCGGGCCATGATGAGAGCATGCGGGCTGGGGAGCAGAGACATCCCTGTGATTTAGATGCACTTGAATTTATGTGCTGCTTAGAAAGAAGGACTAAAGCCATCTGATCAATTTTAGGCTGAGAAATGGAAAGGAGAAAGCAGTTGACTCCTATACCATGGTTGGGGAAGCACGTTGTGCAGAACTTTGTATGTTTTGTGCACAGACATTCTAGCAAGAGAGATGGACTATGCTGGATCCCAGGCTGTGCTAGCCATGTTAACAGCACTATGCTTTGAGCTTGAACTTGGATGATGTGGCTGTGCATTTAGCATGGAGCTGGCCTGGCCACCCAATGTCTGGAGCGGTGAGGAGTTGTTCACTGACTCTGTAGAATGCCGATGGGAAGAAATCAGAATCAAACACAAGGGTTGTCTGACTGCCCTTTGCTTGGTATTCTAGGGCTGGGACCTAAAGCACTGGAGAAAATGATTTCTGATTCAGAGAGGACAAAGTGAGAGCAGAGAGCACTGGGCTGAGGTTCCTGGCCAGGGCCAAAGTCCAGGACTTAGCAGGTCCTGCTTCCCTCTTTATTAAGGGCTCCTCGGATACATCCATCCTACTCCTTTTCTTGGAAGCGCCTCTATTGTCTCATCTTCCTTCCCAGTCCTTATCACATATATGTGTGGTTGCCTGTGTCCCAGGATTGTGTCTGTCATAGCCTCTGAGAAACACAGAAGGACTCCAGCTGCTAAGGGGCTACTCATGTAGGCACATATCCCATACAAAACACATTCCATAGACTCTTATGCGCACACATCCCATACAGAACACAGTGGCAAAGGACCAGGTTTGGTCCCAACTCTGATATTGATACTGAACATGGGACCTAAGGAAAATCTTTCTTTTAGAATTTCAAGGTCTTTGTCTGGCAAGAAGATATTGACTCCTGGTATATTTGGGTTAGAGTTGTGGAATCTTGGGGCCAAGGATTGGAACAAACAGTTGTACTGTGTGGGCAAAAGAGAAAACTGTTTGATTGCAGACTTGCAAAGATCATGTGAAAGAACACCTGGGTCATGTAAAAGTTGCTCGTCACAGCATCTTCCCTGTTGGGTCGTACACTCTGGGGTTGTTGTTGTTGTTAGGTGTCCTTGAGTCTGTGTCTGACTCATAGTGACCATATGTACAACAGTATTCTTAGTGCTTCTCTGTCATCAAAGGGTTTTCAGCAGCTGATTGTTTTTTGGGAGTGGGTTTCTGGGTTCTCCTATGTCTACAGCACCTGATGTTCCCAGGGGGTCTCCCATCCAAGTGCTAACCAAGTCTGACCCTGCTTAACTTCCAAGATCTGACGGGATTGGATGTCACAGTGGTATGGCTGCAGGCACACTCTGGGGTAGGGAGAAGCATCTCAAGAAAACCATTTCTGGAAAGGACTTTTTCATTATGCCCTAAAAATACTTTATTTGGGGGCCATATTTAATAAATTTCCTCTGAAATGCCTCAAAAACTCTTATTGCCTACTGAAAGCATTTGTGAAAGAGGGCTGTGTGTGTGGTTGAGGGGAGTTTATGTCCAGTTGGATTCTCAGTCACCACAGATCAATTTACCTTAGTGTTATGTTGGATGTGTTATGTCATATTTCTTCACTGGTGATGCTGGAGGTTGTAGGTCTCAGAAGTAGGGTGTGGGGGTCATGTTTGAAAGGGCTCAGAGAGCAGGTGAACAGGGAGGATCAAGTACATAAGGGACAAAAGAGATGCTAGTAGTTTTAGTGGTGGTTTATATACCTTCTCTGAAGGGGGTGTGGACCCAGAGATAGCCAATCAGGGAGCATTGTGTGCTGGGTGAGGCAGTTATGTAACTAAGGATTTGAAAAAAAAAAAATCTGATAGGGGGGTTAGGCACAGGCCAGGTAAATAACCGCGCTTCCTTTCTTAACCAATTGGGTGGCTCCAAGTGGCCAGTCAGATTGAAGGAGGCCAAACCAGAGCTGGGCTGTTTGGGGGCCATCTTGGATCACTCAATGGGAAGGGGAGGAGTGAAATACCAGGATGTAGAACAAAGGTTGCCAGCCCCTGAGGATAGATGTTAGTCCTCCAAATGGGCCAGACAGACCTCTGTCCCTGGAGTTCTTTCTAGGACTCCCATCACTATGGTCCCAGGTTATGAGTGGAAGGGGCAAGAATAGGGTAGAACTTGGGTAAGGTTCAGGCCTCTACCTGTGTCAGGCAAGTCTCCACCCAGGCCCCCTCCAGGTCTTTCTTGGGGACCCCCAAATGATTGCTAACAAATACTGTTTCACTTGTTATACATAGGGTTGCTATGAGTTGGATATTGACTTGATAGCACCTAACAATAACAACACGATGCTAAGCTCAGAGTTTAATGCTTTAATTTCTCTCCTTAAATCTCATCCCATTCCCTGTTGTAAAGATTAGAAACTAAGGCATGGAGAGAAGAAGCAACTTGCTCAAAGGACCACAACTGGTCCTCGTCGCCAGAAGTTTCTTCCATTCTCAATTTTTATTTGCAATACCCAATGGCAATTGGCTGTGACTATGTACATGTTAGTGTCCCTTATGATGATGGCATCTGTTGGGTTGGAAAGTGACAGAATAGAGACTAAATCTTCCATGCAATATTGACCTGTCCCAAATGATAGCTGTGGCACCGGTCTTTCCATGCTGGCTCCACCCCTGTGGCAACTCGCACGGGCCAGTTCAACCTTGCACTCCTAGGAGCTGGCAAGGTAACTGTTGGGCAGCTGATGCAGCTTCCTGATTGATGCAGGGCTGGTTTGGCTGGGAGGTGGACATTGACCTTGGCTTGGATTTAAGTCAGAGCTATCACTGGGGCTGAGTGCAGGAGGATCAGCCTTGCCTGCTTGCTTGTTGAGGGAGAGAACCGTCTCCACCAGGGAAAGTTCTGTTGCACAGGGCTGTGCATGGACCCAGGAGAGGGTGTGTTCTTCATCATATTCCCCTGTCAGGATGAGATGTAAAAGTCTCCCTGGGGCTGGATTTTCCAAGAGGCATCTGTGTCCCAGGCATGTTTCCAAATTATGTGGTCCCTTTCCCTGGATCCCCATATCTGTCAGCTTGTGGAGCTATGGAGGCTTGTGTGTTGCTGTGATGCTGAAAGCTATGTCACCAATGTCTCAGATACCAGCAGGGCTACTCATGGTGGGCAGAATTCAGCTGAGTGTCCAGACTAAGACAGACTAGAGGGAAGGACCCAGCAGCTCACTCCCAAAACAATTATCTATTGAAAACCCTATAAATAGCAGAGAAGCACTGTCAAATATAATGTCAGAAAATGAGCCCTCCAGGCAGGAAGGCATTCAAGGAACAACTGGGGAAGAATCACCTCCTCAAAGTAGAGTCAATCTTAATGATGGGAATGGACTAAAACTCCTGGGACCTCCTTTGCTGATGTGGCACAACTCAAAATGAGAAGAAGCATAGTGGCTGCAACACAGGGGTCAAATGTAAAAAGATGGTGTGCATGGCACAGTGTTGGTAGTGTTTCATTCTGCTGCACTTAGGGTCACTATGAGCCAGATGAGACTCCACGGCACCTAACAACAACAATTTTCCCTGGAATAGTGTCATTCTCTCAGTACAGCCTGGAACCAGGCAAGCGATACTGACACCACTCTGGTTGTTCGCTGAGTTTGTCTAATTATCTCAATTGCTCTTTTGTTCGCGTTCTGATTTAAATCCTTTTCCCTCTATCCCATCACGAACAGGTAGCGTGACATGGAGGAAATATCTTTATTCACTTATGTGGCAGCTGATCCTTCCACAAATACTGGAACATGGGTTTTGGAGAAAAGTGCATCTGTGTTTAATCCTAGTTGTGTGGCGAATATACGTAGGCAGAGGCTACATCTTAACATCATGTGGATGTCACAAATGGGCAAAGTTTTTAAGTGCCAGAGGAGTTCTGTGGCCATGGGGAAATTTGCTAAACTCTGGTATCTTCAGTTTGTTTTTCTCTGTGTAGTGGAGCATTTGCATCAACCCAGTATAGTGCTAGGTGAGAGGAGAAAGGAAATATCAGTAAGAGCTTAGCACATCGCCTGGCCTGGCATATGGCGAGTTTCAAACTTGTTGATTCCCCTTCCCTGAGATCCCTGGCAGAGGAATGTCATTTCCCCAGATGAGCAGACAAGCTGTTTGCATAGCGGTGGCCAGTAGGAGTGGATGTTTTGTACCTGTGCGGTGGACATTAAAGGTTATTGGCATCCGTGGGTGGCTGTGTGTCCAATTAGCTCAGTGCATGATGCGGACATTTTGTTTGGAGCAGGCAGAGAGTTGTAAATGTTCATTTCCAAGCTTACTCTTTATTCCGTCCACGTCAGCAAGGTTACATCTTGCCTCCTTCCATGGTTTTGCTGGTCTGGAATAGGCCTGCACAGGAGACATGGTATGAGCCACATGGCCCAGGGTTTGCACAATCATCTTTGATGCTGGGATTGAACCAAGTGTGAAATAGCCTGTGACGCCTTACGGTTTCAGGAACTGAAATTGTGCTTCTCATACCAGATACAGTTCCAGATGATTCCAGATGATTCTTCAGTGGCAATGTCCATTCCAGCATCTCTGGACCTAGAATTAGGTCATTGGGCCTGGCAAGGCCATCTTTGCTTTGGCTGTGTGGGAAGGCAGGGTTGTGATTTGGCCTTGCTCGGTGTTTCAGCTTGGATATTGCATCATCTGGCTTCCTGTCAGGCTCTTCTCATGTAGTTGTGCCATTTGCTCAGACACAAGAAGCAGTGGGAGTCTGTATAAAGAACAAAGGGTTTCCAGGCAGGCTGCCTGCAGTTGACTCCTGGCTCTGAGTCTCTATGATACCAAGTCCACAGAGGCCTTGTGAAGTTCAGTGACACAATGCATGGGAAAACACCATGAAAACTGCAAAGAAATGTATAGAAACTACTTATAGTTTTATACATATTATTCAATTTCAGTGTTATGTGTGCAGCCATGGCACCCTGGCATCTGACCCCACCTGACCTCGGGTGCTAAGCAGAGTCGGCCTGGTTAGTCCTTGGATGGGAGACCACCTTGGAATACCAGGTGCTGGAGACTTGGGAGAAGGACCTGGCGTCCCACTTCCCAAACAATCTGCCATTGAAAACCCTATGAATAGCAGAGAAGCACTGACAGTAGTACCAGCTATATAGCTCAGTGTCCAGGAGTATTTCGTTCTGTTGCACATAGTGTCATGATGAGTTAGACCTGACTCAATAACACCTAACAATGGCAAACAATTTTTATTATGGGCTGGAGTTTAGCTCAGTTGGTAGAGTGCCGCTCTGCACTCTTAGAGGTCCTCAGTTTGATCCCCAGCACAGCAAAAATGGAAAAAGGTTGTTGAGATCCACTCCCAAAGCAATCTTGGAAAACAATCAGCCATTGAAAATCAGCCATGAGGGTTGCTATGAATCAGACCTGACTTGATGGTACTCAACAACAAGAACAATTATTGTATTTATATTAACTAATTTATAGACCATGGCCCACACTGTGATGATAGTGACAGAATTTTTTTTCTTAAAATACCATTAATCTTTGAGGCTGTTAATGAGGAACAGGAGTAAATATCCCTCTGTGTTTATGCCCTCATTATTTGCCTTTAGAAATAGTATTTGGATGGCATTTGGATGGTTGGTCTGAAGTTTTGAGAACCTATTTTCAGGATTATTATTATCCTTATTATTTACTATAAAAAGCCAGTGCACCATCTTCTTGACTTTGGTGGAGATTGAGTGAATGATGTTCACAGTATTGTCAATGTTAATTGGAAAACAATCTCAATGAGTTGAGAATGGTAGAACGTCAATGACCTGGCTTCAGGGATACAGCTGATAATTGCCCAAAGCTCCACTTCTCTTTTGTCTCTGCCTCACTTGCAAGAGCATACCCATCCTATACACCTTATCCTCATTGTATCTGCTCTCCTCAAGAATCTGTCATGGCTCCCTGTTGCTCAGTTGGTCCTCTAGAATCTAGATGGTACCATCTTTCTTTGATGTTATTTTCTCAGTCTATCCCATTGCTGATCACATGTCTGTATACTGTGTTCTCACCAGTACCTCATATGTTAATTTTTGTGGGATTAGCCTACCTCCAGCAGAATGCTGCCCCCATGATTTTACATGCTATTTTTCCTACTGGCATTATCTATCTTCCAAATTTTGCTTAGTGCCAGCTTGCTTTGCTGGGATCTTTTTGCTAGGTAAATCAAGAAAAGAGGACCATGGCCCTTAGAGCAGTACATTGTAAGGACTCACGGCCACTTGGAGGATATTCACAAGATGGACTGAACTTCCAAGATGAGGAAATCTTGGCAACTCACTGTGATCTAACACATTCCTGTTAGGAACTATTGCTGTGCTAAGAACCTGCTTGGTTAACTACATATATATCTCATTTATCCTGTGGACTGTGAGCAAGCTAGAAGCTATTCAATTGTATAGAATATGTAATATTTGACTGTAATATGGCATAGCTTCTATTATAGCATCCACATGGCATATACTCTTAATAAAGTTCATCAAGGGCATTAAAACCATGTGTTCTCATGGATCTTCATGTCCACAGATCCTTGCATCAGGAAATTTCCCAAATCTTAGTAAGCTGGGCTGGCCTTCTTTGGAACAGATGAAATAGGACTACAGCATGCGGAGAGTGGGTAGAAACTGTTGCTTAGAGCAGTGTGTAAGTTTTTTTTGTTGTTGTTGAAGTAAGAAATTACTAAAATTAGGTGATTTAACACAAATTTATGATCTCACAGTTCTGTACATTCTCACTGGGCTAACATCAAGGTGTGTTCAGAGATGGGTACATTTTGGAGGCTCTAGGGAAGAATGCCTTTCCTTGCCTTTGCTAGTTTCTGGAGGCAGCCCACATTCCTTAGCTCCTGGCCCCACCTCCATCTTCAAAGCCAGCAATGCTACTTCTCTCTGGCTCTTCTTCCCTCGTGACAGCTCCCTCTGCCATGCCTGCTGAGAATGCCACTTCCAGAGACCTCTGCCTGTGTTCCCCTCTTCCACTTATAAAGTCCTCTGTGATGATGTTGGATGCTCCTGGGATATCCAAACTGATATACAGTTTACTAACAATGTTAATTCCATGTGCAGTCTTAATTACCCTTTGCTAGGTAGCTAACATATTCCAAGATTCCAAGGATTGGGATGTAGGCATCTTTGGAGGGTGCGTTACTGTGCCTACCACAAATATAGACTAGGACATATGGCCCCTAAACCCATTCTTTTCTCACTTGAAATGAGGACATTCATATATGTAAGAGATAGGCACACTGAGGGCTCATCTACTGAGAGAAGTTCATGGCTATGAACCAACTCTTGATAAGTCAGTAAATGCACCAACCATCAGTCAGTCTCACCAAGGAAGACATTTACCGATGCCTGCTACACACTAGAGATTCACGTGGGGTATAGGACGAAGGACCTGAAGAGATAAGATGCTGAAATGAAGGTCTCAGACAAAGTAGGGAGGGCATTTCTGGTGAAGGCCCCAACTTCAAGAATCAGCCAGAACTCTCCTTCTGCCATGTTGGAGCCTGTGGGGGCCTGTGGGCATCAGGACTTCTAAAATGCCAAGTATGTCTGGAAGGCTTTGTCCTCAGGCCTTTTTTTTTTTTTTTTCCAGCACAGTATTCCAAACCAGAGAGAACACACAGCTCTTCTTAAAGTTGAAGGTATTTATGCCTGAGGTGAAACTGAATTTTATTCAGGCAAGGGATATGCTTATGTGTATGAAGCAAAGGATAACACAGCAATTCTTAGCAGCAAGCCAGTCAAAGCCAGGGTTAGCTGGTGAGAGGGAACTTGCATTCATAGATGTGGTAGTATGGTTTGTGTCAAATTCTGAAACAACCTTCCTGCAAAGGCCCTTGGAGGAAGAATGTGTGTGGTGTTGTACCTCTAAAGGTTTAAAAATCATTTAAAAGTAAACAAATTTGGAGGGAGACATTGGATAGTAGTTGGATATAATTTGATTATGTGTGGTTGGTAAAGAGCTAAGTGAAAAATGTCAAGCAATAGGCAGGTGGTATGGGCTAAATTGTGCTCCTCAAAATCTCTATGTTGGAGTCCTAACCCCCAGTAGCTCAGAATGTGGCTGCATTTAAGGATAGGCCTTTTATAAGAAGTTACTAAGGTGAAATATGCTAAAAATTAGTGGACCTAACCCAATATTTAGCTCAGTTGGTAGAGTGCTGTGCTGCAGTCTCTGAGGTCCCGAGTTCAATTCCCAGCACCGCAAAAATGGGAGAAGGGCCTGGCAATCCACTCCCAAGGCAATCCCGAAACAGTTAGCCAATGAAAACCCTATGAGAGTCGCTATGAGTCAGATACCGATTCGACAGCACCTAACAACAACAACAACCCAATATAACTGATGTCCTTATAAAAAGAGAGGATTATGGCACAGACACACACAAAAGGAAGGCAATGTGAAGACATAGGGAGGACATGGCCAAGTATAAGTCAAGGATGGAGGCCCTAGAAGAAGCAACCCTGTTGGAACCTTGATGTTGGACTTTCAGTTTCCCTAACCATGAGAAAAATAAATTTCTATTGTTTAAGACACCCAGCCTGTGGTGCTTTGTTCTAGCATCCCTGGAAAATTAACACAGCAGGTCATAGAAAACCATAAAAATTTTCAAATAATGTACGTTATGAATGCTCTGATGCACCACTCAGATCTCCTTTTAGGATCAATGGCCTTATTTTCCCCAGTGCTTCCAGATAGCCCTTAGCTGGCAGATTTCTTCAAGAATTTCCCTTGAATCAAGAATCACCTTGTCCAACATCAAGGCCCCTTGCCCAGGGTGGCCTTCAACTATGACATGTTGATATGCAGTTAAAAAGGTTTGTTGTCCCCTTGGCAACTTTGATTAACTCTGAGAGTTCATCCTGCTTCCCTTGCAGTTGGCTGAGGTCTTTGCTGGGTCTTCATGATAGCCCAACTTCTTCTATTCAATCAAACTTTCTTCTAAACTTTTCCCTTCTGTTTGGATTGATCCCAAGGGTTCTCCCCAAAATATCTACAAATAGTACTCTTTGTCTCAAGGTCTACTTCTTGAAGAATATAGTCTGTAGCATCATCATAAAGAAATTGGACTTTATTCTGACAACTCCGGGGAACTACTTAAGTGTTATATTCTTATGTGGCATGATTTATGTTGTGTCCAGTTTGAAGGCTATATTAAAGAGGGTCAGACAGGATGGAGGTATACCAGTTAGGCATGGGGATGGGGGGCAAAAGGGAAGGTGATAGAAGCATGATTGTTAATGGTTATCTTTCACCTTGAGCTTCTCCTGGATTCTACCTGCTAGGAAGCTCAGAAATATTTCAGAAAAACAAAACAAAATAAAACAACAACAACAACAACAACAACAAACAACAGGACACAAAAACCACAGTCTGGCTTGGCTAGCATTTATTTCTTTTTCAAGACCTTTGAAGGAAGTTCATGTCAGATCTATTTTTGAATATATGAGATCCAATTAAGACCACAGGTGAATACAACACAGGTGAATGATGATGGCTTAATGCTTCAGTACATCTTCATAGATTCACAGAGGAAATCAGAGAGTAAAATGTGCACTTTGTCCTCACACTGAGCAAGTGTCTCATGAGTTTAAACAGAGTGGATGCAAACAGTCTCACAGCAGCCTTGACTCTATACCTGTGGCCATTCCCTCGCACCATGCCATGGTACTCCCTGAGCATTAGCTCATGCAGTTTCCTTGGACCAGATTAAATCACCTTCCTCTACAACCTTTATGCAATCTATTTCCTGCACTCATTGCTTCCAGAAAACATCCTCTGATGGCTTCTCCCATGCTAGGTTAGGTAGATTTTTAGTGTATTTTTATATCTTTATTTTTTTTACAATGAGACCATAAACTCCATTGATACAAATAATGTTCTTTTATGGATTTGGGGCATAATAACCACTCTTTTTCCCATTCCAGGTTCTGGCCAGTAGAGCACATATACACAAAGAACAGATTGCTGAATGAGGATCCTTTTATCTGCTTTAATAATGATTATACAATGCTCAAAAACATCAAACCTATAAACTCCAGTAAATGCTAGTGTTGGAGTTTGTGCCTTACTCCTGGGACAGAGCGATATTTCCTTCCTGCTGTCCTACATTTAAACCTCAAGATCTGCAAACAAGAGCAAAGCATAAGCCATAGAATATGGCTTGCAGGGCAGATTCCAAATCTCTTTAGCCATCAAATCCAAACTTACGAACTAGGACTGCAGACCTGCCTGCAATAACCAGAGAGGTCAACAGGTGGCAGAGAAGAGAGTGAAGGGAACTGGTGGGGTTTTTCCCTGAGAGGGGTCCTGCCCTATTGGATTCGTGATGGAGAGGCCAGGCAGAGAAGGAAGATGAGTGACACCAAAGCCTGCATGGCAAAGGGGAGAGAGCAAACCATAGAGACTGGACCCCTACCACTAGGAAAGTGTGGCTCATTGAATCTAAGCTGACCAGTTGGACTGGAACTTCTTCCTTTCCTAGGGAGGGAGCAGTAAGAAGACAGAGGAAGGACCAGAGTTCTCTCCATTCCACTTTACATAAGGAAAATGGATGAAAACATGGTAAAAATTCTCACCTCTACGAGAAGAAGCAGGGACACAAGGAGAAAAACCACATGTGGCTTTCCACCCAGGCCTATTGCTCTTGGTGTCCCTAGCAACTTACATGAGGCTGGCCCAAAGTATGTACACATCAGTGCCTGCTGACCAATCAGCTGGCTGGGGTCCTTTTGCTATAATTGGATAGAAATCATGTGTAGGTGAGGAGAAGCCCTTCACATGCTGGTTTTGGGCAGCAATTGTGTCCCTCAGCATTTGACAGCAGTGAGCAACGATGCAGACAGGCAGGAGTAGCAGTGATAGTACCTTCTAGCATTACAGTTATACTTTACACCAAAGAGGTCAAGATTCCTGAGCCCTTCAAGTGTTACAGTTCTTATGTAGGCCCAGGATGTGGGGACTATTAAACCCATAAGTGCTACAGATTTTAGGTAGACAGAGGAGGTTGGGATTCCTCAGCCCTTGGTGGCAGTTGGCATTGCAGCTCCCAGGTGGGGCTACATATTGGGATTCTTCCATCTTGGACAGCAGTTGATGTTGTAGCTTCCAAGTAGGACTGGGTATCAGGACTCGTCAGTCCTAGACTGTGGCCAGTGTTACAGTTCCTGGGCCTAGGGTGTCTGAGACCCTTGGTCATAAGGACTTGACCATTGTTTAGAAATATTCCCATGACCACGGCCTGCAGCTTCTTTTTTTCTGGCCTTTTCTCTCTCTTCTTCCTGCCTTGGTTGCTCTCTCAAAATGTTCAGGTGCTTGTATTGCTATGGTCACTGTCACTGTTGCCACCATTTAGGAGGCAGCAATCACGGTACTTCTGTTGCTGCTGCTGCTGCTGCTATTGCAATTTGGTGGTCTTGCAGCCTTTCCTCTTCTTCAGCTGTCAGTCAGTCAACTGCCTCAGTGCCTCTGCAGTTGAGCTTTCTAGCTACTCATTTCTCTCTGCCACTGCTGCTCTATTATCTCTGCTGTCCCTTGCTGCTACCATTACTGTTCTGCTGTCTCTACTGTTATTTTCTTTGTGTTACCATTTCAGCATGTACTACAAAAAATAGGCAAAGACCACTCAAGAGAAGCCTTTTATTGGGTCTAATGTTGCAACTCCAGGAGACAGCACAAGACAGTTTCTCCTGGATGGCTAAGTTGAATTGCCTATTTATATAGGCAGAGAAGGGGGTTTTGCATTAATTGCATAAATGAAGGTTTGCACCAATCACATCATTCCCTTTTTACCAATCACAGCATTTCCTTTTGGACCAATCACAGCAGTCTCTTTTGCCCAATTGCAATAGATTCTTTTGTACCAATTACAGAACTGAAGGGTTGTGTTTGCAACAATCTACAGTTGTCCTTTTTCTGGGGTACCAGTGGAAGGTGCCCCACCTCTTGCTTGTCACAAGATCATCTAGATTTTACCAAGCCTTGTGATAACAAAAACATTCAGTGTAAACTGCAAACTATTTGAAAAAGCCATGGCTGGGGGTGCACCTTTAGGAGCTGGAGTTGTAATAAATAGTTGCAATTTTGTAGCTTCTTCTACTTGGGTGTGGAATGTTTACAACAGCAGGTGCAGGTGTGAGGGTGGCTCAGTTGGGTAACATTTCCTTTGCTCAAAGGGACCAAAGCCACACGGGAAAGCCCAGTAGCTACCAATCAGGGAATCAGATCACAGCCCCCCATACTAGTTTTTGCTCTGCAGAAAAAAAAGCATTGGTTGAGACACTTGCAGCAACAATTAAAAGCCCTTATTATTAACATTAATATTGATTCTAATGGTGGCCTAAAAACACTGCATTCCTAGTGCCCCAAGGAAAGGTGGGTCCCCTGATATAGCTTAATAGAATGAATGAACAGATAAGGAGTGTTTATGGCTGACCAATTTGTGATCATGAACCTTGCTCTTAGTTACTAGTTAATGTCCTTAGGCTTCTGAGATATAAATGGAATTCATTCTCAACTTCATGGGCCTGTCATTGAAAGCCTCTCAGAATCCTTTGTGGCCTTCTCTTCAGTCATATCCATCATAAGGGGGTATTCTCATCTAAGATGAGTTCCTGCTAGGGGTGAAATGGGCTGCAGACAGGAGGTTGGGCTGGGATCTTGACCCTGGAATAATAGGTTTCTTGTCATCCTGATGAAGTGAGCTGTGTTTGGAGCCAAGCAGACCTTGCTATCTGATAAGAGCTGATGTAGCAGAGAAGTTGATTGCAGGGTGAAGGTGGAAATCAATGGCAGATGGCCATGCTTGCCTGGCTTCCTGTGCTTCACCTGTTTATGGTGGAATTGAAGCAGTAAGAATGCTCTGGTAAGAGCTGATGTAGCAGAGAAGTTGAATGCAGGGTGAGGGTGGAAATCAATGGCAGATGGTTGTGGTTGCCTGGTTCCCTATGCTTTACCTATTTATGGTGGAATTAAAGCAGGAAGAATGCCTGGGTAAGGACTAAGGAGACTAACTGGGGGCCATGGCTCTCTGGAAGCATATGACTCAGGACTCAACTTCTGTCTCAGCTGAGAACTAGACAGAGAAATAAAGGCCAGGACCCCATGTTAGGAGTTGATCCACCCAGACAAGGATTAGGAGCAGACTCTTGGGAGACAAAGGCACTTCTCTTGATCCTCAGTCCCCAGTCAGCACTCAAGTTGGTTGCTGTGGATTAGGTGATGGGTACAAGGGGATGCTGTTGCCCCATGCTGGAGAGATTCACCAACCCCTTACTCTGCTATGGTAGATGCTTTGATGTGCAGCTGAAGTCTTCCTTCAGTGAGGTCTTATTCTTTCAGCTATAGGGAGGAAGTGTTGGCAGGCAACTTGGCATCTGTCAACTTCTTTAAGGATGGGAGAAAGTCACCTTCATAAGGTCGCATCTCTTCTTAGATTGGGTCGTGCAGTGACTAGTAGATGTGGCTCAACTTGGAACAATGTCGAAGGGTCATTCTTATTCCAGAGCTCCCCTTAGGGTTGGCTGAGTCTGCTATTTGGTCTGTGTCGCACCTTAACTTCTCCCTCTGCTGAATGTCCTTGTTCTCTTCCCTTCTCTTCCACAGTTTTTAATCTGAAAGACAATCTTTTCTCGATTTTTAAATTTTTTTGGTGGTACTTGTGGGTTGAACCCAGGGCCCTGCACATACTTTGCAAGTACTGTACCACCGGGGTACACCCCCAGACCGGTTTTATTTTTTATCTTAAGACAGGGTCTAGCTATGTTATGTGGGCTGCCTCTGACCTTGAAACTGCAATCCTCCTGCCTCTGTCTTGAGTAACTGGAATGACAGATGTGAGCCACCATGCCCAGCTGAAGATACTCTTAACAAACATCTTACATGCTGACCATCTCAGTGTTTGCTTCCTAGGGAACTTTGTGACCCCTCCTTTGGACTGTGCATTCTAACCTGATTTAGAAAGAGCCAGGAGAGGGTTTAGGTTAAGCAGGGGTAGGTAGGTCTGGGAATAGTAGAAGAAAGGGGACCAGGCTTATACAGATTCAGTGTAGACTGAGAATCTCAACATAATTAGTTCACATCTGGTTGATGATGCTAGAAACACCACAATCTGGTGATGTTTAAAAGGAATGCTGCAACGTGCAATAGGGTGATGGTTACCCAAGAGCAGTTGGCTCATGTTATTTGAACAAACTGACCTGTTAGACCCTGAGGTACTCTCAGGAAGCATTCTGTTTCAGACAGTCAGGCGATTCATCTGTCAACTGATATTTCTTGGTCACTTCCTGGATGAGATTTGGAAATTTGGACAATTGATTCTGAAATTTGCAAATATAATATCCCTATCATGATTTCATCCACGAGTGTGGCCTAGAATGGGTTTGAGTCAAACCTCATCAGAACAGGAGGGAGGCAAACTGCAGAAAAAATTGTAAGTGCTGGGTCCCCATTCTGCCTTTGCCAGATTTTCTTGGGTGAATTTATTTCCTCCAAGTCTGTAAATCTGCATAACGGAGAATGAACTCTGTATTTCTTTGATGCAAAATAAGAATTGAAAAAAAATCTTCTTTTTGTCTTCTCTCCATCCCATGTCTCTCCTGCATAGTTCTACCTCTTATATATTAATTTCTTATGAATCAGTAATTTTTTGAGTATCATCCATATGCCAGGTACTATGCTAAGAACTATAAAAGTAGGTAACAGAAAAGCATGGCCCTAACCTTAAATAAATCTCAGCCTTCAGTGAGAAGCAGACAAAACTGATAGAAATAATGTGGCATTATGGATCTATTAAATGGCTTTAAGATTAAAGGACTGGAGAATGCTTGAGGATGGCTTGGGCCAACAACCATCCTTCCCCACAAAGGTCCAGGTAAAGAGTTTGCATGGCACATGCACAAGGAATGGGAAAAAAAGGCCATAAAATAACATAGGTTTGTTAATTGGGCAGAGAAGACTCATGAAGCCAGTTTCCTAACACACTAAGGATTCACATAAAAGGAAGCCTTGGGCTCCACTCTGTCTTAGCATCTCCCACGGCCAAATCCAGGTCTGAGATTTCTCCCCCTCTGGACATGAGGTGCATACTGGGAATTTGATGTCACTTAGTGCTGCTGAGGTTGAAGACTGCAGGATACCAAGAGATGAGCTTGAACCCTTAGGCAGGACCCATGTTACGAAGGCCAACATTGATAGCTGTAGAGTTCTTTTTTTGTCAGAACAAGTGATTTGAATTTGTCTGCTCATCAGAGTCACCCAGGGAGGGGACTGTGTGGTACTGTTCCCAGAAAGTGGGTTTCAATTGAGCAGGGGGCAGTCAGACCATGGTGGGGAGGGCCATAGCCGAATCAGGGTTCTTGGTCCTCCAACTTTGGTGTGTAGATGTTGCGGATGTGGATCAGGTTTGGCTATTACCTACTGGCCAAGTTTTTTGGAACTAGGTTGTCAGTGATGGAGGAATTAGAGCTTTCTGTTGAGATACCAGCATCATTCTCAAGTTCTTACATTTCCTTGGCTATAAGGGTGATGAGACAAATTGGGAAAACAGTCAAATGTCCAAATCCCAGGAATGAGGAATCACTCCTTCCCGCAGTCCTGCCTCCATTCTGAGGTCATTCTGACTGCTAGCAAGTCCTCCCCTGCCTGAGGCTGATCATTCATTGGTTTCTGTTCTATCCCTCTGCCTTAGTGGAGTGAGCCAGGCTTTGTGGGGCTGGAGCCTTGTTTTAGCTGAAATTAATAATCACTAAAATCTACAGTTGATGGGCACAAGGCAGAGCAGTCACATGAAAGTGACCAACCCTAATTTAATGAGAGTGATTCATCACTTTAAGCAAAGCACTATTCACCCCAGAAATTGGCATCAGATCCTTTAGTAGAGGGCCAGGCTGACTGGGGAGGGGTGAGTGGGCATAGACTTAGGATCACAGTGTTTTTAGTTCCTTGGATGTCCCTGTGTGTACAAAATAGACCCCTCAGCTGCAAAGCTGTCACTGAGCAACATTAATAGGTTACATTGGATTGAAAAATTTTTTAGTGTAAATACATTTAGTATCCAAAAACACAAGGGCTGATTAGCCAATGAAGAAAGTATTAGGAAACTCATCAAACAATGCAGTATGATTTTGTCCTTGAATTGGCCTAAGTATCACCATTAGCATCCCCACCCCCACCAAAATGCAAATATCATTGTAAAATAAATTTTGAAAATTGGGTTCCTTAAGCTTCTTGGTTCCCATGCCAACAGAGCGCATCTGATGCTACTTGCATTCTGATTGCACTAACACAGCTTGTTCTGTAGTGTCCTAAAAGATGTGGCGGACACTTCGTACTTTAGTTGTAAAAAAGGAAGGCTCTATTGTAAAAGCAACTTTTGTGGGACATTTTGTTACTGGCAGCCGAAATCATCTGCGCTCTCCTTCTAGGTGAATGATATCTTTTGCGGGGTCTCCCTTTCAGGAGATCTTCCCTTTCCTGCCTTTGCAAAGTCTCAGCCTGTAAAACAACTCAAACCCTTCCTAATTCCACCTTCTTCCTAGCTATTACCTCTTCTTTTCACTTGCAAACTTCTTTCATCCAGTAAGACTCTACTTATGGGCACTTGAAGTTCTGCATCATTTTTCACATGTAATTCTAAATGTTTACAAGTGGTTAAAACTATTATTAGCTCAAACAGACAGGGCCATATAGGGCTATAGTTTACTGACACTTGCTCTATAGTGACCAGGAACATAGGTTCTAAAGCCATACCCCTTGGGTTTGGATGGGTTCTGCTCTCTAGTAGCTGTGTGACCTTGGGAAAATTATTTGACATTTCTGTGCCTCAGTTCCTCTTCTGTGAAGTGAGGAAGTGGCATCACTCTGTAGGATTGTTGAGGGTGTGATTCGATCAGTGAAGCACAGCTAATAAATATTTAATGAGTATTAACTGATTTTTATCCTTGGGTGTCATATTTACATGTAGTCCCCACCGTAACTGTTCAGGCAGGCACCAGTGTTTTGGTAGAGGAAGATGTCGTCAGTGGCAGGATAAAAGCACAGCTGGACCCAACTCCATGGTGTTTGCTGCCCTGTTCACCAAACTTCCTGAAATGACTTCCACACTTGCATCCTTGGGCTTTTAATACTTTGTCCTTTCTCTTCCTCTTGAACCCTCTTTTGAAACCTGTTTTGAAAGTTCTTAGCAAAGCTGAGTGGTGGCACACACCTGTAATCCCAGAGACTCGGGAGGTAGAGGCAGGAGGATTGCAAATTTGAGGCCAGAGGCAGCCTGTGTAACTTAGTGGTACCCTGCCTCAAAATGAAAAATTGAGAAAGGGGCTGGAGGTCTAGCTCAGTGGTAGAGTGCTTGCAGAACCCTGGGTTCAGCACCCCAGTACCTAAAAGAAAAAAGTCTTTAGAAATATCCAGGCTGCCAAACCCACTGGATATGTTTTGGTCTCCCAATCTCTTCTCTTCACTTGCTTATTTACCATACCTAAGCTCTTGTTCCTTTCTTCTTCCTTCACTCACTCAGAAGACAATTTCCTCTGAATGTCTTTTTCCTCTTCTCTTCCTTGGTTTTCATGTGGGTGTACTGGAGTAGCTGTTTCCCAAGTGGGTAGTGCCTTCCTCTTTCTAAACATTATGTGGTTATTAATTTCCTTGACTTGAAGGGAATGCCAAGGAAGGAGCCAGTCTGGAAAGGGTTCCATGGGACAGAAACCAAGAGCTCGAGTGTCTGTCATCTGGACCAGTTAAGGAGCGTGCGAAACCAGGAGTGTGCAAAGACCTTCATGTGGGTGGTTCCCTCATCTCCATATAGGCTGTCACTTTGGGAACTAGGTTTCCCAAACTGCTGAGCACTCCATCTTGAATGTATAGTATATAGTACTTGAATATAGTTTTTCTGAAGTAAAACTCTTGGCATTCTCTCAAGGTCTCTTTATTGTTTTTTAAAGGACCTTTAGAGCTCTGGCCTGGTTGGGGCGCTGGGTTGATGGCACATGTCTCCGTTTTGCAATAAACCAGACACTCTGGAGGAATCAGGTCCCAGTTACTGGAAAGAAGAGATTTCATTCACAAGGTCAGTTTGGAAACAGCATGGGTTTTCTGGCTGGGAGCTTCCCAATTTCCATTAATGCCAGTACTATCCGTCTAGCTGCTCAGATGTAAAACATGCTTGTTGTTATTGCTATTTTTATCATCTTTCCTCTTGTTATATCAAGCATTTTCCTACCTCTGCTCCTTCTACCTTAGCAATATCTGAACTCCTCTTTCCATGTTTACTTTTTTTAACTTTACTCTTTTTTCAATTCTTGCTCAGTATTATGTTAAAGTTATATAAATTCCAGAGAGCTGTACTGCATAGTGCCTATGGTCAACAGGTATGTATCGTGCACTTAAAAATGTATTAAGAAAGTAGATCTCAAATTAAATATTCTTTTTTTTTTTTTTTTTTTGCAGTACTGGGGGTTGAACCAAGGGCCTCGCACTTGCATGCTTTGCAAGTGCTGGACCACTGAGCTGTACCCTCAGTCCATTTTTTAACTTTTTGAGACAGGGTCTCGCTGTTATGCAGACTGCCTCTGGTCTTGAACTTGCGATCCTCCTGCCTCCACCTCCCGAGCCGCTGGCATGATAGGCATGCACCACCATGCCCAGCTTAGATTAAATATTCTTAATACATACACACAAGGCACAAAAGAAACTTTTGGAGGTGATAGATATGTTTATTACTTGATTGTGGCCATGATAACACAAATGTATTCATATGCCCAAACTCATAAAATTGCGGACATTATTTTTAGTTCTTTGTATACAAATTATACCTCAATGAAACTGGGGGTTGGGGGTGACAAAACCTTCCCTGTCTGCTCCTGAGCACCTGTCATAATTATTCCCCACTTCTGCATTAAAGACATGCTTCCAAACATCCAGGGGGAGAAACAGAAGCCTCAGTCCCTCAAAGCCTGAGTTCATTGGTGGGTTATTAATCCTCTTCCTGAGGGGAAAGACTGTAGTAATCAAACTGAGACACATGATACAGAGTTGACCCCCAACCCCAGCCAGAGTACTGTTACAAAGCTGTACAGTGTCAGAGTGAAGCTGAGTCAGGCTGCTTGGATGCAGGACTCTCTGGGTGCCTTTATCTGGGGTCTGAGCGATGCCCTCCTGGCTCTCGGAACCTCGAATGGAGCTAACGCAACAAATGATGGTCTTTCTTCTCTCATCATGGGGTGAGAAGAGATGGAAAGGCCGTGAAACAGGCAGGCTGTGAATCTTGACTTCTTATGTGTATCTCCCGTGTCCTCCCTCTACTACTGTGTAGAGTTTATGTAGGCACAGTTATTTCTCAGCTCACTGCTTGATTCCCAGAACCCAGAATACAACCTGGTAAGAACCCAATAAACATTTTGTGAAGGGATACACTGAATCTGTGAAATAAATTCTCAGGAGGTTCAAATTTGGGAATAAATTCCCACAACTTGAAGTTCTTGGATGGTTAACTTTTGTGTAGTTGAGGTTTTCTGCTTCAACTCTTTCATCTTGGAATATGAAATGGGTGAGCACCCGGAATGCAGAGGAGGCCTAGGCCTTCTTCCATAATGAGGTCCCTAAGTAGCTTCTGGCCAAAAGTATTGTACAAACCTTGTAATGTGCATGCCTGGTGTGAATAATAAGTAAGCACCCATCATCAGGACCTGTGTCCTTGAGCTTGTTAGTAGCAAAGGAAGATGACAAAACATTGCAACCCATAGAGGGACATGACATGGCACTTGCAAAGATCTGGGAGTTCTTTGGTACCTTGCAATCACTCCCAAATTGTCCTTCGTTGTCAAAATAGTATTTGTATCTGTTCCAGAGAAGATAGGTTTTGAGGGAAAAGTGTTGAGTCCAGTGACATAGGAGTTACCTCTGCAGTCCAGAAGCACTGCAGAGACCACAGGCTAGAAGCTGTAGAGGGGCCCAACTGGCCTTTCTTGAAGTCTATGCATGATGGAGTGCCATCACAGAAGTGACAATCTCCCTTGGGCTTGGAGTTCGTAGGGGGCTTGGTAAGTGCTACCCCAGTCTCCCCTCTCAGGTCCTAGAATCTCCACCGAGCCAGCCTGGTTTCAAATGCTATCATATGTTCTGAAGGCTTTCCTTTACTTTCCAACAGCCCACGGACCAGCTGAGATTGCCTGGGCTCCCAGCAAGCCATTTCTAGATAGAGAGTCCTTGTCACTCCGATCCCACAATGACAGGTGGCCTATAGAGTAGTTCTCTTCATTCTGATCCTTTAGTTGGACAACTGGGGAAACCTGAAGGTATCAGTGGCTCTAGGGAAAGTCACTTCTTAGATGAGGCAAGTCCTGTTCTTTCATTGTTCCACCCTCTTCTCATTCCCCAAGGCTCTTCTTTCTCGGGCTGTTGCAGTAGCACATTCTTGTCTTGGGCTTTCCCCCACCTGTCTGCAATTGTGCAAAACCCCAAAACTAGCTAGGTCAAGTAAACAATTTCAAGGCTACTAAGATAGCTCCAGATTGCAGAGCACACCATTTAGTTTTACTTCATCAGTGAATGAGAGTGTCTCACCATGACCTTTCCAGTTTTGAGTATTACTATTTTTTATGAGTCTTCATCAAATTAAAAGACACATGATGATGGAATTACACTACTGGTTCAGTTCTATTTCTTTAATTATCCAAGCAATTGAGCCATTTTTCATACTCTGATCAGTCATTTGCATTTCTTCTTTTGCAATTTATCTTTAACCTCAATGAACAAGTGTTTTTGCATTTCCCTCCACTCCCCAGAAATGCAAATCTGGTTTTTAGTTTTCCCCGGGTGAATTCACAAATCAAAACAGCCAGTGATGAGGCTCGCCTTAGGATTTGTGTGCTGCACTGGAACTGCATATCAGTCTCTTCTTGTTCACTTTGTGCAGAATTCAGCCTGGACTTAAAACTCAACAGGAGGTTGCAGATGGAATATCTGCTACTATTACATTCATACATGTATATGCATACGCCCATACATATACATGGGGTTGGGGTTAGATGAGTTGGTAGAGTGATGCTCTGCCCTCTCTGAGGCTCCAGGCTCTATCCCCAGCACCACAAAAATGGGAGAAGGATGTGGCAGCCCACTCCTGAAATATCCCAAAAAAAACCAAAAACAACCAGTCATTGAAAACTCTGTGAATAGCAGAGGAGCACTGACACTGTGGTGGGCATGACACAATGTCAGGCAGTGTTTCATTCTGTTGTACAAAGGGTCACTATGAGTTGGACCCAACTCAACAGCACCTAACAACATACATATACATATTATATTTGTACACACATATATATAGTTGGTTATGTATGCTTATATATATATGTGTATATTTAATATGTGTGTATATTCAATATATATTATTGTTGTTGTTAGGAGCTGTTGAATAGAGTCCAATTCATAGTGATCCTGTGTACAACAGAACAAAACACTCCTTAACACTGTGCCCTGCCCAGCACTATTGTCAGTGCATCTAGGCTCCTCATAGGGTTTTCAATGGCTGATTGTTTCAGGAGTGGGCTCCCAGGTCCTTCTCCCAAGCCTGCAGCATCTGGTATTCCCAGGTGATCTTCTATCCAAGGACTAACCAGGCTCAACCCTGCTTAGCTTCTGAGATCAGATGCGATCAGACTGCAGGATGGTATATCTGTAGTCATACATTCAATATGTATATACACTAAATTTAAGTAAGTATGAGTTGGATTTTAATTGGAAAGGTTGGAAACTATTCCTTTAGTAAGAGTATTCTCAAGTAGGGACAAAATAAGTGTCTGTGAATTCAAAATGTATTTTGTTTTATAAACAAAAACAGCAACCATTGCTTTATAACCCCCTGAAAATTAGCTTCTGGATTTAGCATAACAGAAAATGAGCTGGTCTTTTAATAGTTGTGCCTGATATGCCTCTGGTCTATGTTCCCTGAACCAGCCACTTCCACTGTCAGAGGCAGAGGAGAAGTCAGTATTCTGGTGTTAACTGATGTGCTCCTAAGGGTGTCTTCCAAATCTAGTATGCTCTGTTGATGCCGCTTCCTGAAGTAGCAGCCTTTCTGGGCTAACAAATGAACACATGCCATTCTCTTTTATTGTATGAACATTTGCTTCTCTTTCAGAGGCTTACATGGAGGGCTCCTTCTGGGTGAGGAAGGGCAGCCAGGGCGTTCATGTACCGTCTCCTGGAAGCCGTCTGTGCGCCTCAGGAAGGCACCGCTGGCACCTATGGATTTACGAGGTGTACATTGTGGCAGCCACACAGCGCGTTGATCAGGCCAGAGGGCCGGGACACTGGTCCGAGGGGAATGCAAATCTATTTTATGGTAAAGATGACTTATTCAATAAGCCCGGTTTATTAACGTGCTCACAAGGTTGATGCTTAATGTTCAAATATGCCTAGACCTCCCTGCAGGCAGCTTCATCTGCTATCCCCTTTTTTCTATTCCCACTTGCCCCTCTCCCCCTTTCCTCACTTGCTCTCTCCTGTACCCTTATTTGTTCCAAGAAGCACACCTGAGAGCCTGCACCAGACCAAGCTTACTTCCCTCTGGCCTTTGTACTCCCAAGGGGCACAGACAACATCCACTGGCCACCCGAAGTTCTTTCCCTACCCAGTTACTGATTTAGGGCCTCCCTCCAATTGGAGGTCACATTCTCCCCCTGGTTTCTCTGTCCCCACGAGCTTGCACCCGGCACTCATCCCCTGGGCTCCGGCATTGACTTCCTGTTAAGCACGTCTTTCTCAGGCTGTCCTGGGGCCAGAGAGATCTCCTCTCTTGCTGGTCGGCCCTGCTCTTCCACGCTTGCATTCTGGCTTTGCACACTTCTGGTTTCGCACGCTCCTTAACTGGTCCAGATGAGAGACGCTCAAGCTCTTGGTTTCTGTCCCCTGGAACCCTTTCCAGATGGCTCCTTCCTTGGCATTTCCTTCAAGTCAAGGAAATTAATAACCACATAATGTTTAGAAAGAGGAAGGCACTATCCACTTGGGAAACAGCTACTCCATTACAGCTTCCTGGAACTAATAACACATTGGTGATGGGATAGGGGCTGGGGTGAATCTGGACTGGTCAGATGGGATGGTGCCTGGATTTGAGGCTCAGCCCTGTGATCTACACTTGTGGAGGGAAACCCAGAGAGGAGCAGCAGAGACATGGAGAGGGCCAAGCTTGTAAGCAGGGGCATCAGCTGTCTGCATCCAGGGCCCAGTGTTTTCCATGCTGTGCTCATGGCAGCCAGGGCCAGCCTGCTCCAGCTGCACAAGTAACTGGTGCTTGCCGAGCTGGTAAGTGAATGAACTGAGTCATAAGCACAAGTGTTGGAGGACTGATGTCTGGTTTGTAAAAGAGGAATACTGGGGAAACCCAATAGGTTACTTGAAACACTGTCATAGCAAAGTGTTTCTTGTGGTTCTAAAGCCTGAGCTGGAATTAGAGTGAAAGTCACAGAAACATAGATTTCAACTTCACTTCCTTTGAGCTGTTTAATGAGGAAATGGGCTGAATTCTGGGATGGTCACCTTCACAATTAAGATATTCAGACCCAAGGGGTACACGACCTCCTGCTTGTGATGCTGTGGGAAGAAATTCTTAGGTGGCTCAAATGATAGAATTATTATAAAGTAGACACCCATTGTATGCAAGGGAACATGTCATGCTCTGGAAAGGAAAAAGAAAAAACCTTTTGTTCCTCCCAAGAAGTGCTCTGGCAAGGTCCTTCATTTGGTGATCACTATTAAATTGAAATTGAAAAGGTATATATGAATCCACTGTGTAGCTGGGGAAACTGAGGTGAGAAAAGTGAAGAGCTTTTCTCTGGTGACACTTGACACTGATTGTCTGTGGTGTGCAGGCCCCAGGTGAAAAACTGGCTTGCATTTTCTCATTTAGTCTTCACATCATCCCAGGGATGAAGATACAAGTTCTAGGGATTTTGTCCAGTGTCAAACCTCATTTGTCAGACTTCCAATCCAGTGCCTGTCCCATAATGATTCACAAAGGTAAATTTTAGGCATGTGGCCATGAAGTGATGAAGTCGCAGCAGCTGAGAGCAGAGGGTAGGTAGGAGACTAGGAGTAGGTGAGGGCTGAGAGGGAAGGAAACTCATGCTTTCTGCGCTTGCTGTGGGCCAGGCAGAGCTTTGCTTACCTCATCTGACCTTCTGTGGATGTGATCCATGAGAGTTAGGTACTTCTATTGCCACTTTCCAAGTAATGAGCCTTGGTTCATATCACACAGGTAATAAGATCTGAAGCTGGAATATTGCTGTTATCATTAGCACTACCACTGATCATCTTATTGCAACTAGTACTAGTATTTCTGCTATTACTGTCATTACTATTACTGCTACTACTTACCAATGTAATTCCTACTTCTACCATGATCACTCATTACTACCATGGTTATTGGTCCTGCTGCTGTGATTTGTAGTGTTGCAACTACAATTTGCCTCCTTCTATGTGATGATACAAAGTCTGGAGTTATTCTGCATACTCCATGGAAGATTGTGGAATAAGACCTTTCTAGCCTTTTCTATTTCAATTTTCATAAAAAATTGTCTAGGCTTATGTATAGTTTTTATCCAAAAGCTGATCATAGCCCCTATATTGTGAGATCAACATAAGCAACCTGAATCTATAAGAAAAGGTTTGCAGGTAGAACCCAGGGAACTAGATGCTAGTTGCCATGGGTCATAAAACATACTCATGTTTATCTTTAGTCTGGGATAAAAAAAATCAGCATCAGCCGTGGATATTTTGCTTAAATTGGTGTCTCTTGAATTTAAGTCAAGTAAGGTCTGCAATAGAACAAGAAATTGCTAAGAAGAGCAGCGATTATTTTTAAGGGCTAGTTGGAGCCAGGCTTTATGTAAGGCACTCTGTGGATGCCCTTCTATTTAATTCTTCTGCTGTCCCTGGAGACGGGTTCCATCACTCCCATTTTACAGATCTGTAAGCTGAGGCTCAGTGATAGAAAGGAGGTTGTGGGGAAATGGCATCTCCAGTTGGACAAGACCTGGCTATGAACCTTGGGATCCTGGTCTCTGGCTCCTCCCACACCGGCATGTGGCTTTTGCAGTAGATTAAAATGTAAATCAAAACATAATTGGCTTTGTGTGCACAGTTTAGATAAGATTTACTTTTGAAGAATGACTTTGTGTTCTAACCCAGCAGGCCCAGCTCCACGAGGCCCGCTTGCACTTAATAACAGCTGGGGAGCAGGGCCATAAATATTGCAAACGATGCAGCTTGAACGAAACGCCCTATGAACCATAATAAAACCCCCCGTGATTAATTCCAGGACGCGCTCTGTTCATATTAGACCTGCAGTGGCTTCCCTGATGAGATCAATACAGCGTGGCGGAGTGATCCTAATAGAAGTGTTATTATCTTTTAATCTTCGGGAAAATGCCAACTTCTCGAATCCGTCACCAGACCGCCTGCTTTATTTTCTCGGTGCAACCTTGAAGGCAGTTGTTTTCTCTGAAATGAAGATACATTAGAGTCTTTTCAAGGATTTATCAATAATAGGACCTGGGCCTCCTTTGCAGGGTCCACCGCTAAAAGGCGCATTTGTATGCGGCAAGTCAGACCTGGTCGCGGTGACCTTTGCTGTCAGCTGCTATTTCCCCAGCAGACAAATGCCCTGGAGAGTGAGTGGTAAAGACAGATATTCATAGAAGGGAGACAGGGCCGGGAAAGCAGGGAGAGAAATAACACCGCTGACAAATAACCAGGAGGGCTTTAGGAAGCCAGGCGTGTCCTCTGTTTAGGCTGCAGAAATGGTCCTTGGGGGGTCCCGGCGGGGAGCTGTCGCCTTTGCAGTCACTTCTAGAGGTCTCCGGGGACCGATTTGTAGTGGATCCGGCTGTGGGCCTCCGTGGAAAATGAAGTGTCACTGGCCTGTAGTGAGAGTGCAGAGGAAGGAAGGAGGACAAGGCTGTCTGGGCTGCCAGCCTCTGGGGGTGCCGCACCTCCGGGCCCACAGCGGGCAGGGAAGCCCGTGGGTGGGAGGTTTCCGGCCAGTTTGGTTAGCACTTCTCCAGGGAGGGAGAGGTAAGTGGGCTGGGCCTGTGGGAGACAAAAGTGAAATAAGTCACCGTGATACTAGGAAAGCCTGGGAACGGCGCCACGTGCCATTTCATTCTTGCTTGCATGTGGAACCTCAACTGCTGCATCCTGCCAAGTTCTCAGGGAGGTGTCCCGAGAAGCCCCACAGATGTTCTCAGGGAAGGCTAGCAAGCGTCCATGGGCAGGAGAGGTCCTCGCATCTCTCTTGTTCCTCTCCTGCCCAAGGGAGGACAGCATCTCTGAATGGCGGCCTCTGAGGAGCCTGGGGACTCATCTGGTCCCACTTCTACCTTGTCTAATAGGGAAATGGGCCCATAGCTGTCGGGTTCTTTCTGGGGTTTCTCTCTCTCTGCGTGGGTGAAAACAAGAGGTGGGTGCCCTGATGCCGCACCGGGTGGCGAGGCTGTGGCTGGAGAACAGAGCATCATGCACAGGATCAAAGGACAGGGGTTTATTCACAAGGAGGGGAAAGGAATGGAGGATTTGGGGTACTCTCTATCCCCCTGGGAATCCCAACACAAAGTAGGGAAATGACTGAGCAGTCTGTGTCAGGTTATCTGCAGGACGGGGTCTCCCTGGGCATCTGTCAGAGGCTCTGTCTCCCCCCATGTGTTCTGTGCCATCCTTCGGGGTTCCAGGCTGTATCCAGTGGCTCATCTGTCTTCTGAGACCTGAAGATTATCATCTGGATTCAGCCAACAGACAAAGAAGAATGAAGCTTAGAGGATCTTGTGGGGAAAAATGAAGACCAAGGGGTACATACGACATTTGTAAATCTTTTGCTCCATTCCACTGGATAGAACATTGTGTTGTGGCTCAGCGTAGGAGGCAGATATTGGGAAGTCACCCAGCAGCATGTCATGGAAGGAGAGAATGTGGAATTTGGAAGCAGCTATCTCATCATTCTCATCTATAAAATAGGTGGTATATTTTGGATCTTGCAAGTCCCCCAAAAGTCCTTGTGGTAAAGGCTTGCTCCCCAAGGAGGAGCTACTTCGAGCTGGAAACTTTACCAAGTCTGGACTAGGGGAAGGTATTCAGATCATTGAGTTGTAGGCCACTCAGAGCATTGCTCAAAAGGAACTTGTGGGACCCTGGGCACTTCCTCCTTCTCTCGTTTGCTTCCTGGCCACGGGGTGAACAATTTAGTTCCCCTCACCTCACCACATGCTCCAAAGCCATGGGGCCAATGAAGCATGGACTGAAACCTTCAAGACTGTGAGCCGAAACAAACATTTTCCTTTTACAGGTTGATTTATCTTGGGTATTTGTTATAGTGATGAAGAGGTGAATAACAATACAGGAGCAAAAAACTCCCTTAAGTGGGCTGTGGCAGGGACTCTAAGGAAATGAAACAGCTGAGTGCTTCTGAGAAATAATAGGTGCTAAATAAATGTTAATCTGACCTCCTTGCTTTTGCCAGTTCCTCTACTCCTAGACTAGAGACTTGAACCCAAGTCTCTCCTGCAACCTCTGGGAGGAGGTTCCTGGTGACTGGGCTCTGCCCTTTGGTGTGGATATAAACAGGTAACTTGCATATTCTGATCTGGCATTGAAGGTGACTTTGACTTGCTTGGATCTCTAGCAGCAGCTGGGGAGACCCTCCACCTCCTCTTGGCTCTTCCCTTCCCTACTGCCACCACTTCCTTCCCTTTTCCCCCATTTTCATGAGATGAATCTGTGATCTGAATCCAGTAGAAATACCTTAAATTCTGCTGTTCCACATCTAGTATGTTCCCAGATTCACACTGAGCTGCCTGGTTCCCCATGTTTCTAAACCAAAAGTATTAACAATACCTGGGGGTATCTTTGGTTTATTCACTTATGACCTTGTGACCTTAGAAAAGTGGCTTTTCCTTTTTGAGCCTCACTTGGCTTATATGGACCCTGTAAAAAGAATAATGAAGACAGGTTGTTACAAGGAGAAAAGAAAGTCAGAGTTATGAAATAGCCAAGCTCAGAGTCCAGCTCAGAGTAGGTTGGAGGAAGCATTTGTCTCAGAAATTGGCAGTACATAGTGATGTCCCTCAGGTGAACATTCTCCATTTCCCTCACCCTGGAGGTCAGGGTGCTCTATGAGGGCTGATCATAGTGGCAAAATTGATAAGGTAAAGTTGTGGGACAGTAGCCAGGATCCACTTCTCCACAGGACTGTGCTGTGAGGTCCAAGATTTTGCTTTACTTAGTTCTATAATCAACACTCACAGAAGCAGCAGTCAAGAAATCAAAAGGCACATTGCATTGGGAAAAGCAATTGCAAAAGAAAGCTATTGGAAAAGTAAAGATGTCACATTGAAGACAAAGATGCACCTGGCTCATGCCATGGTATTTTTGTCACATTATATGCTTGTGAAAGCTGGATGTTGAATAAGGGAGACGGAAGAAAAATTGATGCTTTTGAATTATGGTGCTGGGGACGAATATTAAATATATCATGAACTGCCAAAGGAGCCAACAGATCTGTCCTAGAAGAAGTACAACCAGAGTGCTCCTTGGAAGCAAGGATAGCTAGACTACGATGTATGTATTTTGGACATATAGTCAGGAGGGACAAGTCCCTGGAAAAGGGCATCATGTTTGGGAGAGTAATGGGTCAATGAACAAAAGGAAAACCCTCAATTAGATAGATTGACACAGTGGCTGCAATAATGGGCTTAAACATAAAAAATGATTGTGTCTCTGGCACAGTGTTAGGTGGTGTTTTGTTCTGTTGTCCATAAGGTTGCTATGAGTTGAATTTAAGGCGACGGCACTTAACAGCAATAACAATTGCTTAGTGGATCTCTAGGTATGAGGACATTTACTGGCATCTGCATAGTTAATCATCATAATGACCTTATGGAGGAGGTGCCATCAGAATAACCAGGTAACAGATGAGGAAACTAAGCTATTCAGAGGTTAAAGAAATGTTGGAAAGGCTTCTAGCCAGAGAGCAGTGATGTTAGGATTAATTCCAAACACTCTGACCTCAAAGTCCATGTTCTTATTTATTCATTTATTTATTTAGGCAGGATCTTATTATGTATCCCAGTCTGTCATTGAACTTGAGATCCTCCTGCTTCTGTCTACTGAGTGTTGGAATTACAGGTGTGTGCTACCATATCTGGCCCAAGTCCATGTTCTTGACCACCAAAATTTGTCCTTAGTTGGGCTATAGAGTTAACATCTCATAGATTACTAAAGCAGAATATGAAGAAGACAGAATGGATTTTACAGTCAAATATACAGACCTAGTTGAAATCATCCTCTGGGCTTGGGGATTTGGGGCAATCTACTTTAACATTTTGTTCTTCCACTTTTCTTCTACAAAATATAGAAAAGCCTATGTACCTCTAGGTTAGAGTCGGTGAAGCTTAACCAATATCAAGCATGTAAAGCCATTCCCACAATGTTTCACTAGTAATGGTATTAGGTAATATTTATCAAAGATTTGCCTTGTGCTACATGCTTTTCTATGTGATTTGTATGGATTAGTTCATTTTATTGCTTATAAAAATCCAATGACTGGAGTGGCTGTACTCATTTCAAAAAAATAGATTTTAACACAAAATGTTACCAGAGTTCAAGAGGAACATTTTATAATAGTATGAAGATCAATCCATCAGAAAGGCTCTCTCTCTCTCTCTCTCTCTCTCTCTCTCTCTCTCTCACACACACACACACACACACACACACACACACACACACAAACATGTATACATCTAAGAACTGAACTCCAAAATAGGTAAGGCTAACAGACTTGATGAGAGAAACAGGCAATTAAAAATAAAATTTGGAGATGTCAGAACCCCACCAAGAAAAAAAGAGAATTACTAAAATAAGTAAAATAAGAAATGATAGAAGGGACATTGCAACTGACTTTACAGAAATGAATAAAGCATATTTTGAACAACTGTATTCCAATGAGCAAGAAAATATTTAAATAATACCATAAAAATTAAACTTATACACATTTATAGAATGCTCTATTATGTTTGGGACTAGGGTTTAGCTCAGTTGGTAGAGCACCGCTCTGCAGTTTCTGAGGTCCACAGTTCAATCCTCAGCACCACAAAAATGGGAGAAAGACATGGCAATCTGTTTCTGAGACAATTGCAGAATAGTCAGCCATTGAAAACCCTATGAGGCTCACTATGAGTTGAAAACAACTGGACGGCACTTAACAACAACAACTGTTACGGTTAATTTTGATGGTCACCTTGATTGGATTGAGAAATTCTTAGCAGATTAATAAGGCACACTTGTAGGTGTATTTGTGAGGGTGTTTTTAGAAAAGATTAGATCATGAGGGCTCTGATTTAATGAATGGATTAATCTCTTGATGCTTCATATGTTGGGGTTGTTGGGAGGTAGTGAAAAGTGGGATACAGGGCCCAGTTGAAGGAAGTAGATCAGTGGAGGTGTCTTTGGAGACATATTTTGCCCTGGGTTCTTCCTGCATCCCCTTTCCTCCTCTTCCTGGCTGTCACTATGTGAGCTTCTCTGCTCTGCCACCTCCTCCCCACCATGATGAACTCATATCTTTTAAACTAACCATGAGCTGAAATAAAAGTTTCCTCCTTTAAGTTATATATCAGGCATTTTGTCACAGCAATCATAAAACTAACACAGAAAATTGGTACAGAGAAGTGGGGTCATTGCTATGACTACCTGACCGTGTAGATCTTAAGCTTTTGGAATTGGTTTGTGGAAGGAATTTGGAAACATTTGGAGATGCAGGATAGAAAAATCCTAGAATTCTGTAATTGAAGCTTAATGAGCAATTCTGGTTCGGAGCTCAGAAAACCAGAACACCTACAGAAATGGGGACAGTAAAGACTGGGCTCAGAAAGCTTCAGGAGGAAATGAAGACTGCATTGGGAATTGGAGTAAAGACTATTCATGTTATATTCTGGAAAAAATTCGTCTATAATTTTTCCATGTTCTGAGACTTTGAATGAGGCTGAATTCAAAAGTAATGGACTGATTAATTTGATGGAGAAAATTTTGAAGCAGCCCATTATTCAGGCTGTGGCATGGGCATTGATGGCTGTTTATAGTCAGGTTTACCATGAGACTTCGGAGCAAAAAATGGAGCAGAAAGATTTGATAAATGTACAGTTAAGCCAGAAAAGGAGCATATTTGAAGTCTTGGACAAGAAGAGTGTTGTTATTACAGAGCTTAGAGGCACTGAGAAGACATCAAGCACTTTGCACTGGGATAATAGGAAAGATGCTTTCAGGGCATCTCAGGTATTGTACACACCCCATCATCACAGGATCAAGGATGTAAAGATTTTAACTCATTTGAAAGACTTTTCTTTCAAAAAAGAACACCAAGGCTCCCTGCATACAAAGAGTTTCTTGGGTTCAGCTGTCCAGCCGCTCACAGGCTGCTGCAGCTATGGTCCAAAAAGTGTGGAGTACTTCTCAAGAGAGTGGCAGACTTTGGTGTCATCCATGTGATGCTAGTTTTGTGTGCATGCAGAATGTAAGACTTGTGGGGTCCTAGAGAATACTGCCTGCAGCGGTAGCCCTGCGGCATCCGATCCCGTCAGATCTCGGAAGCTAAGCAGGGTCGGGCCTGGTTAGTACCTGGATGGGAGACCACCTGGGAACACCAGAAGCTGTAGGCTTGGGAGAAGGACCTGGCAACCTCCTCCCAAAAATCAATCTGCCATTGAAAACCCTATGAACAACAGAGAAGCACTGACAATAGTGTTTCCCCTGTTGTACAGAGGGTCGCTATGAGTCGGATACCGACTCGACGGCACCTAACAACAACAACAAGAGAATACTATCCATATTTTAAAGGAAGGACTGGATGGTCATAACACGTGTGGTCATAACACGTGTGTTATGGTCAGGATTCCTGGAGGCAGCCACTGAGGGAAATGCATGAAGCTGTGAGGGTGAAGCCTACTCTGCCATAGAGATATTAGAAATGTGGAATATTTGCCAAGGAAAGTCATAAACAATGAGTGGAGCCAGCCTAAGACAAAAGCCAAGTGGGCTGCAAACAGCAAGGCCACAAGGGCAGGGCTGCCCAAGCCCCTTCATGCTCACATGGTGATGTCATGTGCACAAAATACTCTGTACAGAGCTACAGGATTTACTGCTTGCCCTGTTGGGTCTTGATCTTACTTTGGTCTAATACTTCCTTGTTATCCTCCTGTTCCTTTTGGAATGGGAATCTTTGCTCTGTGCCATTGTCCACTGGAAGTATATAACTTATTTTTGATTTCATGGGGGTTCATAATTAGGAGTTGCCTTAAGTCTCAGAGGAGACTTCAAACATGAGCTTTTGAATGATGTTTGAAGTACTAATACTGTGGGGACTCATGCAGATGGACTGAATACACTTTGTATTATGAGATGAACATAAGCCATTTAGGGGTCATGGGTGGAATGTTTGGGTTTACAGAGGTGTGTTTGGGTGTCAAGTCGACAAAGGGTGGACTTGTGTTTAATTTTGATTGTCAACCTGAATGAGTAGAGAAGTGCCTTGTTGTTGTTGTTGTTGTTAGGTGCCGTCGAGTAGGTGTCCAACTCATAGCAACCCTATGTACAGCAGGTGAAACACTATTGTCATATTCCTCTGCTATTCATAGGGTTTTCAATGGCTAAATGTTTTTTGGGAGTGGGTTTCCAGGTCCTTCTTCCAAGCCTACAGCACCTAATGTTCCCAGGTAGTCTCCCATCCAAGTACTAACCAGGTCCAACCCTGCTTAGCTTCTGAGACCTGATGGGATCGGATGCCACAGTGGTATGGCTGCAGGCTTAAGAGAAGGTACAAAGTGTCTTATTGTTGTTGTTGTTGTTGTTAGGTGCCGTTGAGTCGGTATCCGATTCATAGCGGCCCTGTGTACAACAGGGGAAATACTATTGTCAGTGCTTCTCTGCTGTTCATAGGGTTTTCAATGGCAGATTGATTTTTGGGAGGGGGTTGCCAGGTCCTTCTCCCAAGCCTACAGCTTCTGGTGTTCCCGGGCGGTCTCCCATCCAGGTATCAACCAGGCCTGACCCTGCTTAGCCTCCGAGATCTGATGGGATCGGATGCCACAGGGCTACAGCTCCAGGCACAAAGTGCCTAGGAGATTAATAAAGCACATTTCTGGATGGGTCTCTGAGGGCATATCCAGAGATGATTAGATCTGAGCTGCTCTTCTCTGCCCTACCCACCCTGTTGTGATGGACTGACATCTTTAAAACTAACCATGAGTCAAAATAAATCTTTCCTCCCTTGAGTTGTTCTTTCAGGTATTTTGGTTATAGTTGGGCAAAAGTAACTAATATACACTCAACCTGCAAGAGCAGAATACCTGTTCTTCTCAAGTTCACATGGATCTCCAGAATATACTACATTCTAGGCTATAACACAAGATTTAATTAAAGTATGGAGGATTAGCATTGTACAGTGTGTGTTTGGTTACAACTGAATGAATTGGAAATTAATAACAAATTATAATTTAGGAAATTCACAAACATATGGAAATTAAACAATACATTTCTAAATAACTAATGATACAAAGAAGAAAATCACAGGCAAATTAGAAAATAATTTGAAATGAATGAAAATGAAGATATAGCATAAGAAAGCTTGTAAATCATGCTGGCCAGCAAAGCTTGAGATTTTGTTGGAAGACTAAACTGCTGTGTGATGGAGGAGAATATTTGCTCATGAACCATAAGTAAGGAGACGATTTCTAGATCCAGCCCTTTTGACCAATGGTTGTTTGACTTTGGAATGCCACGCCTAGATGGAAGAGCCAATATTGGTTGATATTCAGTGGTGAGAAGCAGTGATGAAATTGTTCTAGTGGCAGTTGAATTATTCATCAGAGTCAACATTAGCTGAAGACCAACATTAATCAAAGACTGGTCACACTTTGGTGTGACAGATACAAAATACTCCTTCACATGTCCTGTATCTTGTGATTCTTATTAAAAGAAAACCAAATCTAAACTACAACTTGTCATGCCTATAATCTTTGATGCTATTAAATTACATACTATAGAATTCAGATCCAAAGGCCCTTGTGGGTTTCTCAGATGCATTAAGTGGTCCAGAATAGAGGAGGCAGTATGGAATGAGGGCTGGGAATTATGGTTCTGGAGGAAGACTAGATTCAAATTTTGACTTGAGCATTTAAGAAGTTGTATGGTGCCATCCTGGCATCAAATCCCATCTGATGTTGGAAGCTAAGCAGGATCAGGCCTGGTTAGTCCTTGGGTGAGAGACCACTTGGCAATACTGGGTGCTGTTGGGAAAAGGACCTGGCAGCCCACTCTCGAAACAGCCATTGAAAACACTATGAATAGCAGAGAAGCACTGCCGAGCATGGCACAGTGTCCAGTAGTGTTTTGGGCTGTTGTACATAGGGTAGTTAGGAATTGGACCCTACTCAAAAATAAGAACAACATGGCCATTGGCAACTCATTTAACCCTGAGCTTCAAGTACCTTATCTGTAGTGAGGGAGTAATAAGAATAACTTTGTCAATTATTTTGAAGATTATATAAAATAATACATGGCAAGTTTCCATGCTTGGTAGAACCCAGTGTTTGAAAAATGTGATAAAGCATCATCCAGGTCACTGTCACTGATGGTGGTCAGTGTACATCTTCAAGGACAAGAGGTGGCAGAAGCTACCGTAGCTGCTTTATACACATTTATTTCCTTAGCATAACACCATTCTCATTTGGTGGTGGTTGTTGTTAGGTGCCATCAAGTCGTGTCCGACTCATAGTGACCCTCATGGGGTTTTCAATGGCTGACTGTTTTGGGATTGCCTAGGGAGTGGATTGCTACATTCTTCTCCCATTTATGTGGTGCTGGGAATCAAACTTGGGACCTCAGAGACTGCAGAGCAGCCCTCTACCAACTGAGCGAAATCCTAGCCCTCTCATTTGGTAGAGGAGTCAAATAGAACTCAAAGACATTATGTCAATTCTCCAGTGATTTCACAAAAGAATAGCTGTTTGAACATGGTCATTTTGATTCCTTCTGCCCTCTTCATCCCCTGACATGTTCACACCATAGAAAAGGAAAGAAACATCATGGTAACAGCCCGTCCTGGTGCTGGTGAAGGACTTACTTATAGCCAGTCTTGTACTGCAATAAACCATTATTTTCCTGGGTACCTCTATTTTCTGGATGGAACATCGCTTATTTGAGGGAGATCCAGGAGGGATCTTGGCCAGGTCACTGTGTAATGGAACTCATAATTGTTTGTGGCTTACAGTGTGGATGGATAATTCTTCATTGTTGTTGTTGTTAGGTGCCATCGAGTCGGTATCCGACTCATAGCGACCCTCTGTACAACAGGGGAAACACTATTGTCAGTGCTTCTCTGCTGTGCATAGGGTTTTCAATGGCAGATTGATTTTTGGGAGGGGGTTGCCAGGTCCTTCTCCCAAGCCTACAGCTTCTGGTGTTCCCAGGTGGTCTCCCATCCAGGTAC
>VMDO01000613.1:232196-276685 GCA_007922755.1 Pedetes capensis | reverse complement strand
GGTAACCTATATGAATAATGCTTATCAAATTGCATATATGAAAATTGTCACAATGAAAAGCATGTCAAAATGAATCACATTATGATGTACATTAAAAATTTCTAATAAAAAAAGAAAAAGAACCAATCAAAAAAAGTTTGTTATTATTTTATATACATGATTTTAAATAATATAATACTTCAATAATCACATTGTAAGATTTCCTTCCTTCCTTCCTTCCTTCCTTCTTCCCTTTCCCTCTTTTTTGGTATCCTTTCCTTTGCTTCTTTTTCTGATCCTTATACTTTCCATTTCTTTGTCTTTTTTTTATTGCACACTACATCACTAGTAAATGTCTGGAAATGATGATAAAGGCAGCCTTGTCTCTTCCTGTTTATAAAGGAGGAAGTTTCACTATTTTTGCTTGTACCATGCTTAAGTTATTTGTACATAAATTTCACCAGTTTAAGGGAATTTACCTTTAATTTGCTAAGAATTTATTTTTTAAACATGGAAGAAATTTTCTTTACATCAAATTTAAAAGTCTGTGATTGTTTTCCTTTATTCTTAATATAGAACATAAGTTCTATTAGTTTATATAAACTGATTTGTAATGTGAAATTATCTCTGCATTGAGTGTTATCTTTTTGCATATATTTGGACTCAGTTTGGTAATATTATAATTTTTTTTTGCTTTTAAATTCATGAGTGAGATGGGCCTATAATTTTGCTTTCTCATAAAATGAGTTGTAGAGCAGTCCTATAGTTTTATTCTTTGGAGTATTTGTGTATGATTGCAATTATTTCACCCTTGGAAGTTATAACTAGTAGAGAAAACTGCCTGAGACTTCTATTTTCTTTACAGAGAGAATTTACTAGTTGATTAAATTTATTGAAAAATTATAAGAGCACTTACAATTTCTATTTCTTCTGGTATTCATTTTCACTAATTAATTTTCCATATATTTTCAAATTTGTTGATATAAAGTTATTCATTAAATCATTTTACGTTTTTACTTCGTGCAGAATCTGTAGTTATATTTATTTATTGCTTCTAATATTATTTCTTTCTTTAATGAGTTTTATAGCGATTTGTTAATTTTTATTGAATTATTCTTTGTTCTTTATTTTCTTTCTTCTATTTGTGCCATATGACCTCTCAAGTTGTATTCTTTCTTTGTTAAATTTTCTCCTTTTTGTTTTCTAATATAAATATTTGGTTATACATTTTCCTTTGACTACTTCTTTAGCTAGATCCCCAAAGCTTGTTATTGTTTGCTAATTTATAAGAATATAAGCTTACATGAGAAAATCTAACTTCTTTTCCCTCCCTCCCTCCCTTCCTTCCTTCCCTCCTTCCTTCCTTTCTTCTTTTCCCTCCTTCCTTCTCTCCCTCTCTCTTTCTCTCTTTCTTTCCTTCTTTTTTTGACAGGTTCTCCCTGTGTATCCCAGGGAGGCCTTGAACTCAGTATGGGTGGAGGAGACCTACAAAAAACTGGAAATGAACATGAAAACAATGATCATCTGTTTCCTTGATGTGAGGGAGATTGTGCACTCAAAATCTGTTCTTCCGGGTCAAACAGTCAACCAAAGTTTTTACTACAAGGAATTTTGGAGCAGGTTGCACAACAATTTACAAAAGAAATGTTCCATATTGTGGCAAACAAGTGACCTATTCTTTCAGTGTGAGGACGTGCCTACCCCCATCATGCAGAGTGTGCAGGAATTTTTGACCCAAAACATCTGGACCCTTGTGCCTCACCCTCCCTATTTAGCAGATGTCACTGCTTGTGACTTTTTTTGTTTCCCTAGATGAAAAACATTCTCAAGGAAAATGTTTTGCTGATGTGGACAGGGTGAAAGAAAAAACAGCAGACACAATAAAAGACATCAAAATTGATGAGTTCAAAACCTGTTTTGAGCAATGGAAAAAAGTTTCGATAGGTGTATTGTATCAAACAGAGAGTACTTTGGAGGTGACCAAAGTTTGAATATGTAAAAGCAAATGTGTGATTTTTTTATAAATAAATTCTGGGATGTTTGGATCCTTCCTCATATGTAGACCAAGTTGACTTCAAACTTGAATTGATCCTTCTGCCTCAGACTCATGAGTACCAAGATTACAGCAGAAACTCTAATTTCTAAGAAATAAGAATTAAAAAATTTATCTTTTTTCAATTTATATCTAACTTAATGGCATTAATTCCTTGATGTTTGAATTATGGCCCAATTGATCAATTTTCACAAGTGTTATATACATGCCTAAAACAGATTTTTAGTTTCTAATCATTGGGTTAGTGAGCTTGTTACTCGCATTGCTCTCAGTTACTATGTGCATACGGTCTAAATCTGTTTTGTTTTGTCCTTTATAAATTTTTTGGGCTGTGGAGTATAAGTCAACATACTATAGCATTACATGCTCATTTATGCTTATTGCAGCACTGTTCACAATAGCCAAGATGTGGAATCAACTTAGGTATCCATCAGCAGATGAATGGATAAAGATAAGGTAGCATATATACACCATGGAGTTTTATTCAGCTATAAAGTATGACAATATGACATTTTTAGCAACATGGATGGAACTAGAGATCTATTTTATTTTATTTTATTTTATTTTATTTTATGGGATATAAGGGTGCATACTTTTCAAGTGCTCTACCACTGAGCTGCATCACCAGCCCTCTTTTTAGATTTTATTTTGAGACCGGGTCTCACTAAGTTAAACAGGTTGCCTCTGGCCTTGAACTTGGAATCCTGCTGCCTCCACCTCCTGGGTCATACGGAATACAGGTGTGCAACACCATATCTGGAAGGATATTATCATTTTAAGTGAAATAAGCCAGACCCATGAAGACAAACATTATGTTTTTTCTCATATGTGGATGTTAGATTTCAATATTATAATATACATGCTATGAAAGTAGAAGGAGGACTATGTAGGGGGAGAAAAAGGAGTAAAGAGAAGGAGGGAAGGGGCAATAATAAAAGGTAATGAGGTAAAGGAAAAATATCACATTTTGTTCTCAAAGGCAGGAGGTGTGTGTGTGTGTGTGTGTGTGTGTGTGTGTGTGTGTGTGTGTGTGTGTGTATGTCTGCAGCCATAGCACCCTGTCTTCCGATCCCAGCTGATCTCAGAAGCTCAGCAGGGTTGGCCTGGTTAGTCCTTGGTTGGGAGACTGCCTGGGAATACCAGGTGCTACAGGCTTGGGAGAAGGACCTAGAAATCCACTTCTGAAACAATACGCCATTGAAAACCCTATGAATAGCAGAGAAGCACTGACATAGTGTCAAGTATGGCACAATGTTGGGTAGTTTCTGTTGTACATAGGGTAGCAATGAGTCAGACACGATAGCACCTAACAATAATAACAATACATGTATATGTATATAAATATCTATGACAAGCAAGCAGAAGAGAAACCTTTGGTGGGGATGAAGGGGATCAATGGGGGTAGTGGTCATGAGAGGGTAATGGGGGAGGTGAACGTGAGTAGGGTTCATGAAATGCATACTTGGAAATGTAATAATGAAATCCATTAAGTTAATACATTAACTAAAATATTAATAAAAAAGAAAACTTAAACAGAAGAAAATTGTGTTAAAATTTCCCACTATGATATTGTTGTTGTTAAGATTTCCTGTCTAGTTCTTTCAATCTCTGCTCATTATATATGAAGCTATGTTTGCTATATGCATGCAACTTTATAATCATTATCTCTTTCTAGAAAATTTAACCTTTAATTGTTTAATAATGATTCTTTGTTAATGCTTTATGACTTAAAGTGTATTTTTTTTCTGTTGTTAATGCAGCTATGTATTTGTTTTGGTTCATACTTGCCTAGGATTATTGCTTGCATTCTTCTTTCTAAAACTTCTGATTTAGAAGTGTTTATTACAAATAACACAAGGGTAACTTTTGTTTCTTTTACTAGTCTGACAATCTTTGTGTTTTAATTCTTGAACATCATTCTCTATATTTATTCTAATTACCATTACATTTACATTTAATTATATCATTTTATTTCGTGCTTTTTGTGCATAGTATTATGTACTCCCTGTGCTTTTTCCCCTTTCTTTTAGATTGATTGAATATATTTTCTCATTATGTGTTTTTCTTCCTATTATTTTAGAACTGATTGATTCTATTTTTTGTTCTGTTGTAGTTACCTTGGAAAATTTAATATGATTGCTCTCTTTGCCCTTCTCCTGAACATAACAAGATGTGATAATGAATTAACTGCAATCTCATCCCCTCTTTCTGATATATTATTGTGGATAAGTGTTTTAGATCTATTTTGTCTTTTTCCAAAGACTTAATATGCAAGATTAGTGTCTTTTATAGTCAACATTTTAATATTTGCCATTCTCTCTGTTCTTTGTTTGTTCTTCTACCTGATACCTTCCATCTGATTGCTTGCATTTTGCCAATAGGATAACCTTTACAATATCATTTAGTAAAAATTGCACAGTTCTCAATTTTTGTCAGTCTATTTTTTTGTTTGTTTTTGCTTCATCTTTTAGACAGATATTTGCATAGGCAAACAGTTATTTTTCTTTCAGCATATTGAAGGTGTTTTCCCATTTTCTCCTGACATTCATGTGCTATTTATTATTCTTTCATTGATTATCTGTTATTTCTCTCTTAAGATTTTAAAGCTAGTCTCTTTTCCCCTTAATGTTGAGGAGTTTCATGATGATATTTCTAAGCATGGATTTAATTTTTATTTCTATTGTGCTTGAGATACATTTGTTTCTGTAATATAAATATTAATGTTGATGATCAGTCTAAAGTTTCTCAGTCATTATTTCTTCAAACATCATCTTTCCTCCTCTCTTATTTCCTCTTCCAGGGCCTTCAAGTAGACAAATATGGAACTTCTTCCATTTAGCCTTCATGTCTCTAACCCTCCTTTTTTATTTCCTAAGTTGTATTTCCATATGGCACTATATGTTGTTTCTGCATGGCATTAAATGTAGCTTCCATTTTTATTAACTGTCTCTTCAGCTTTGGGACACTCTCTGTTAAAACTTTTCACCTTTTTTTTTAATTTAATTGTTTTATATTTAAAACTCCCTCGTGTCTGTCAGCTTGTCATTCTGTGGGGGCTTGTGTGTTGCTGTGATATTGAAAGCTATGTCACTGTTATTTCAGATACCAGCAGGGCTATCCATGGTAGACGGGTTTCAGCTGGGCTTCCAGACTAAGACAGACTAGGGAGAAGGACCCCTCCTGAAACAAGTAACCATTGAAAATCTTGTGAAAAGCAGAGAAGCACTGTCAAAGATAGGGTCAGAAAATGAGCCCTCAGGCTGGAAGGCATTCAGGAAACAACTGGGGAAGGCTTGCCTCCTCACAGCAGAGTTGACCTTAATGATAGGAATGAAGGAAGGCCCCTGGGACCTTCATTTGCTGATGTGACACTACTCAAAATGAAAAAAACCACAGTGTCTTCCAGAAAGGGCTCAAATATAAAAAGATTGTGTGCATGGCACAGTGTTGCGTAGTGTTTTGTTCTGGTTTACTTAAAGTCTTTATGAGTTGAATCTGACTCGACAGCACCTAACAACACGATATTTAAGAAAATATTTAAGACCTTATTTTTTTGTGAAATGGTTTGGGAATTTTAATAGTCTTTTATGGCCATTTTTCAGACCCTGTTTATTCCTTTAATCTCATTAAGCAGACATATCTTAGATTCTTGCTAGTAATTTTGAATGTGATGTTGCCTCCTGTTAATAATGCTGATTCTTTCTCAAAATGCTTGTTTTCCTTCTTGTATTTTTATTTTTATTTTTTTCTTTCTTTGGTGTTGATGATTAAACCCAGGGTTTCCAGCAAGCTGAACATGTACATACCAATGAGCTACATTCCTGACCCAATGTGTTTTGATTTTTTTGGCCGTAAAATGAGAATCCTTGGAAGTGCACCTGTGGGGATTCTCTGAAGTCACTGTTGAACATTTACTTGTACTGATTATCTGGGATTGATATTTTAAACTAAGCTTTCACCCTGATGTTTTTCAGACATCCTAGGTAGTGTGAATTCATGCTGTAATTTGAGTTAGGACAGGTTTTTCCTAACAACTCTCAGAGTAGACTATTTTGCTCTTTGCTCAGCACCATGATCTACAAAAGTCCATTTCATCATCTTTCTCCACCGCCAGTGGATGTGTGTGTGTCAGGGGGAATGTATGTGGAATACAGAGTTATTTCTTGTTGATCTTACACTGCAAATGTAGCACTTTCCATGACTTCAGAGACTTGGACTTCTCACTGTGGCAGGCTCTACGGTTTGCATCTTGATCTGTAAGTCCTGCAGTGTCATGAGTGAGTACTCAGTGTTCCAAGGAGAAGGGTTGTTTCTACTTGGCTTGATTCTCTCTTGCATTTGAAGTGCCAGATAACGAACATATAAAAAATAAACTTTCAATATTTTGTCCAATGTTGTTAATGTTTTTTCCACTCCTCATTTGGAGAGGGAATCAGTGCTCCTATTTTGTTACAGTATCTGAAGTTCAAGTCCTATGGTAGATCTAATCGAGCCCTTATAATGTCCAAGGCACTATAAAAACCATGAATGAATCCAAGGAAGACCTGATACCTGACCACAGAAAGCCTATTGCCCAGTTCGTGAACAATAGTAAATACAGCTGAAACAGCTGGAGACGAGTATCATCAAGGCTGAAATTAATGTCTGAAGTATGGACAAGTGAATATGGATTCTATAGGGGTTTGGTGGACCACAATGAGTTTCCCCTAGAAGATGTGAGTTTGAAGCCTGGAGAGTATGAATAGGCAGAAGGGCCAGAGGAGAGAGGGTATTTGTTATAGTTTGCACCAGGAATGTGTCCCAATGGCCCAGGCATTAAAGGCTTGGTTGCCAGAATATGCTGCTATGAGGAGGTGGTAGACCCTTTAGAAGGTGGAGCCTAGTGGGAGGAAGATAGGTCAATAGAGGTGTGTCCTTGCAAGTGATATTGACACTCCAGCCCCTTCCTGTCTTTGTCCCAGCCATGAGGTGAATAGCTTGCTCTGTCACATGCTCCTACCATGATGTGCTGCCTCATCATAGGCCCCAAAACAATGGGGTTGCTATCTATGGGCTGAAACTTTCAAAACTTTAGGTCAAAACAAATCTTTCTACCTTCAAGTTGATTATCGAAGGTATTTTGTAATAGTAACCAAAAATGAGTGCATGATACTCCTTGTTAGGGCAATAAAAATACTGAAGGCATTTGGAGGGAAAATTCATGAGAGCTTGAATATAGTAATATAGATTGAATACAGTTAATCCAAAATTCTGAAATGTTTCAAGATGTGCAGCCAATTGAGAGCTGACATGATACCTTGCATAGAAAATTCCACACTTGATCCCATGAGATGTGTCAGAGCCAAAATGCATGTGCAATAAAAATGTTAAAAGACCATATTTAGGCTATGTGTATACTTCTTACATGTATAAAACATGAATTTTAGTTTTGTGTTTAGATACAGATCCCATCCCCAATATAATCTGTTGCTGCTCTTGTTGTCAGGTTCTGTCAAGTTGGGTCTGACTCAAAGTGACCCTATGTACAACAGAATGAAACACTCCCCGACACTGTGCCATGCCCAGCACTGTCAGTGCTTCTCTGCTATTCATAGGGTTTTCAAAGACTGGTTGTTTCAGGAGTGGGCTGCCAGGTCCTTCTCCCATTTTTGCAGGGCTGAGGATTGAACCCAGCTAAACCCTAGCAATGTATATGCAAATATTCTACAATTTAAAAAATTTCCAAAATCTGAAATAGTTGTGGTTCTAAGCCTCTCAAATAAGGGATCCTCTGTGATTTGTTCAGTGGTAGTCACTGGAATGAGAAGTTGGCTATAGTTTAAGTCTGGAGTCACAGTAGGATTGTGGATATGGGAGATATTGGCATGATGAGGCCTGGGTCTCTCTGCCTGGTTGCAGGGTGGAGATTTGGGGTGGAGAAGCCACATGATGGATGGGTGGCAGAAAGTTCAGCCTGGCGGCTCAAACTGAGAAAACTGTGGTCTTGTAAGTGTTGGTTGCTCCACAGGCTGTTTCAAAAAATAGGATGACCAGCAGGTTTCATATTCAAAATCCAGATGTCATCTTTGCCTCTACAGTTGGCCCCAGGACTTGCACTTCTGTGGGTAGCACCTGGCTTGGCAGGGCAGCTGCTGTCCCTTCAATGGGCAGCTACCCTGTCAGCCTTCCCAGATTCCTTATTATCAGGCAAGAGTTAGTTTTTAGACATTTCTGGGGCTCTCATTCTTCTAACAGATTTGGAATTTGTAAAATACTTCTTGCATGCTTGTGTGAAGATGAAGGTCATTCTGAGAGGACCAGGGTTCCAGAAAAGTGGGAGAGAATGGATCTCCTCACCAAAGTGACTACTGTTATTTAACTCATAAAAAAAAAGTATCTAGGCAGAGAAACTGTATCTTAAGATAGGGTTCTTGAGTAAATTTGCTTAACTGGGCTCATTTGCACTGGATGCTCCTGAATCAGAAAGGGAAAAACTGGAAACAGTGGGGCTCCATGGCAGAGTTCTTTCTCAGGTGTGGCCTGTCGGGCTCACGTGAGAATCCTGTCTCCCTCTGAAGGCTCCACAGAAGGGCAGGTGGCTGGCAAATGCATATGACCACTCACAGGGGATGAGGGTGCTGTGGATTGGATATTTGTGTCCCCTGAGTTCATGTTAAAAATCCTAACCCCAAGGTGAGGAGGTACAGAAGTGGGGAGCTGGGGAGGTCATTATGTCATCAAGGCTGAGCTGTGGTGGAAGGGACTGGGGGACTTATAAAAGGGGCTCCAGGGAGCTCTCTCCCCCCTTCCATCCTGTAGGGCACTGCAGAGACAGCTCTTTGTGAAACAGAAAGTTGGCCCTCATCAGACACCCAGGGGGCCTTGATCTTGGAGTCCCATCCTCCAGAGTGCTGTGAAGTGACTTCCTGCTGTTTAAACCACCCAGTGTGTAGTGTTCAGTTACAGCAGCCTGAGCTGACTGTGAGGATGTCCTTAGCCAGGAGGGGAAGAAATTTATCTGTGTGGCTACCTGGCAGGGCTGTCAGCAGGGGTTTGCACCTTCAGATGTGCAGACCAGAGAGGGAGAGAGCCTGTAGGAGTCCAGCCTCCTCTCCTGCACTGCCTTCTGCCTCACACCACTGTTGTCTCATAACAGCTGACAGAGGTTGGGACGGGCACCCCTGAAGAGGGGGAGGTTCTGGAAACCACTGTGCAGATGATTCCCCGCAAACATAAAGGTGTGCAGCTGCAAGTGGCTTGTCTATGGGGATCCCTGAGGCTTGACAGAGGCTCTTCTGAGGAGGAAGGTTGGGGTGAAGTGTATCCTTCACTATGCAAAATTCCTGTGAGCCATGTGAAATTCAACCTTCACAGAGGTTTCCCTTCATCCCAGTGGAGAATGACAGGAGCTACTGTGTCTGTCATGCAGGCTGCCTCCCCTCTACTGGACTCCAGGTGTCTGAGGGAAGGAGAGGGAGCAAGTGTGAGGTGTCCCAGTGTTCCACTGGGTCTGGGTGCAGCCCTGGGGGCAGTCTCTGCTGCCCCTGCACAGATGAGCCACCTGAGCACACAGCCCCACCTTCCACTTCCACGGTATACCTTGCCCCTGCCCAAGGGATCTGTGTACCAAACTTTGCTTTGGATAAATTGTTGGACATTTTTGATTTTTTGTGAGCAGGCATAATAGTGGTGGTCATCTTCCTCTTCCTCCTCCTCCTCCGCCTCCTCCTCCTTTTCCTCCTACTTCTTCTTCTTCTTCTTCTTCTTCTTCTTCTTCTTCTTCTTCTTCTTCTTCTTCTTCTTCTTCTTCTTCTTCTCCTCCTCCTCCTCCTCCTCCTCCTCCTCCTCCTCCTTCTCCTCCTCCTCCTCTCCCTCCTCCATCTCCTCCTCCTTCTCCTCTTCTTCCTCCTCCTCCTTCTTTCCTTTTGTGTGAGAGATGTACCTCAAAGTGCTAAAGAATTTCCTTTTCTTCTGTTTTCCAAATGCAGTTTTTCTTGGACCTCTGTGACCATACATTTGAAATATAAGTGTTTACCTTTCAGAACATTGACCTTGGAGGAGAAGAAGGAGGGAGACTGAAAAGCTCTACAGAAAATAAACTATATCTTATAGAAAACTAATTACTTTAATTGGCCTTTTAAATTTGGAACCTGTCCTGATTTATGAATGTGTTATTTGGGAGCCCAGGAAAAACTTCCTGAATGGGCTACCACAAGTTTATGGGGCGTCTTTCACCAAGAACAAATGTCTTTAATTGCAAGGTGAATATTGAATGCTTTGCAATTAGCTGCTTGCAATAGTTGTGCTCTTTGTATCTGGTGACAGGTCCCTGCAATCCCAGGAAGGGAAATATCTACCTCATAATCCTTTATTTATTTTGTAGAATCAGAAGATGGATCTCAAAGGGAGACTCTTTCAGACCAGAGGTTGAGAAGATCAGTGGATCTGAAATGTCTCTCATTTATTTGTTTTTAGTTTATATCACAGTCTTGTATCCCTTCTTTTCACTTTGGAAACACCTGCACTTACATCAGCCACTACTAGGACAGGTTGGTGCACATTCTCTGGAAGCAGAGAGTACTCAAAGCCTTAGCTGGTAAGTGTTAGGTGGGCACTGGGCTTCTTCTCTCTGCTGAGAGAACCACCCCCGCAGAGCCCTAGGCACGCACAGGGCTGGAGTCTCTGGTGCCTCCCAAAGCGCAGCTCCGTGCATGCACCCTACAGCAGGGCTTTGCACTCCTGGAGGGAGGATATGGCATCCTGGTTACCATGGGGACCAGGATCCTCCTTCTCTTGCCTCCTTCTCTTACCTGTCAAAGATGGTTCCTCCCTCTAAGGTGGGGCCTTCTTCTACCCACTATACCCCCCTGCCCCCCTGTCCGAAAAAGCTGCCAAAATTTGGACTCCAAAGTCTGCCCCACCTGGCAACTTTTCCAGCCTATCAGAACCCTCTGTGCACCCGCTTCCTACCTTGTTGTTAGGTGCCATCGAGTCGGTATCCGACTCATAGCGACCCTCATAGGGTTTTCATTGGCTGACTTTTTCGGGATTGCCTTGGGAGTGGATTGCCAGGTCCTTCTCCCATTTTTGCAGTGCTGGGAATTGAACTCGGGACCTCAGAGACTGCAGTGCAGCGCTCTACCAACTGAGCTAAATCCCAGCCCCGCTTCCTACTTATCCCAATGCAATATGTCAATGACCCCTTCTCCCTCCCACCTAGAGTCCATAAAAACCTTTCCTCTTCCTCCCCCTATAGTTGCTCTGTCCTTTACTAGAGATAGCCCCATCAGCTTCTTCCAATAAAGGTCTGTAGAGTTTATGGGTTTTTTGACTCCTTACCTAACAGTAAGGAATGGGAGGAAGAAGAGAGTTTGCTTTTACTGGACACCTGCTGATTGCAAGTTACTTCCCAATTGCTGTGTTAGGTTGACCTTCTAATCTTCATAGCACACCTGTGAGTAGAAATGAGAGAGGGAGCTCTCTCAGTTGTGGCTGGGGTTTTATTTTTGTTAACATCCCATCTGCCAAATGGAATCACATTACTGGGCCTAGAGTCTAAGACCAAAGAGGAGAAGCAAAGAGTGTAGACGGAGGGAGGGTAAAAATACATTTGGATACAAATCCTCAGTTGGACATACACATTGTGTATACAGTCTAATTTGTGGCTTCCTCTTTTCACTCTGAAATAGTGGATTTTGATGAACCAAAGTTCTTAAATAAAAGAAATAATTTACAAATATACTAAGCATTTATTACTTTGACTTTATATTTAGTGGATATTTTTGTTCCTATTTGAGAAATCTTTGATTAATTGGAGGTAACAAAAATGTTCTTGTAAGTTTTCATCTAATAGCTTTATTGTTTTATTTTTACAGATCTTTTGTATTCATAGCTATGTTGAAGCTTAATGTTATATACAGTAGCCCCTCAGTATCCATGATTTCACTTTCTATAGTTTCAGTTATCTATAGTCAATTACAGTCCAAAAATATTAAATGGAAATTTACAGAGACAAACAATTTATAAGTTTTAAATTGCAGGTGATTTTGAGTGGTGTAATAAAATCTGACACCATCCTGGTCCATCCTCCCCAGGAAAGGGATCAAACCTTTGTCCAGTGTATCCACACTGTATAGGCTATCTGCTCATTAGTTACTTAGTAGCCATCTAGTTTATCAGATTGTCTATCATAGTATCACAGGGCTTTTTGTTTAAGTAACACTTATTTTACTTAATAATGATCTGAAAGTTCAACTGTCATGATACTAGCAATTCAGATACAAGAAAGAGAAGCCATGCAGTGAATTTCTTAAGTAAAAGGTAAAAGTTCTCAAGTTAAAAAAGAAATCATATTGTGAAGGTGCTAAGATCTATAGTAAGAATGGAACTCTGTGTGTGTGTGTGTGTGTGTGTGTGTGAGAGAGAGAGAGAGAGAGAGAGAGAGAGAGAGAGAGAGAGATTTGGTATTGCCTGTGGTTTCAGGCATGCACTGGGGCTCTTGGACTACACCCCCTATGGATAAGTGGGGGCTTGGATTTAGCTCAGTTGGTAGGGTGCCACTCTGCAGTTTCTGAGGTCCCATGTTCGTTTCCCAGCACTATAAAAATGGGAGAAGGATGTGGTAATCCACTCCCAAAGCAATCCTGAAACGATCAGTCGTTGAAAACCCTATGAGGGTCACTATGAGATGAACACAACTTGACAGCACCTAACAACAACAACAACAACATGGATCAGTGGGGAAAACAATGTACTTTGAGAGAGAAATCAGGTTAATTTTTTCCCCCATATGGATATCTGATTGTCCCAGCACCATTTATTGAAATAATTTTATCCCCACTTAATTGAAATGGATTCTTTGTCATAAAGTGACGATCTTATCTGTAGGTCTATTTTTGGGTTATTACTTTGCTTCCTAAGCCAGTATTATCTACTTGCACATTGTCTTGGTAATTGTAGTTTTAAAATAAATCTTGAAAACTGTATATGTTCTCTAATTTTGTTCTCTTAATTCGAGATTGACCTATATTTTAATTTCAGTTTCTGTAATTTTTAACCACAGAATTGGTTTGGTTCTCTCATAATTTATATTTCTTTGCTGGTATTCTTATTTAGCTCCTTTATCATTTTCCTGATTCTCATTACTCCTTTGTGTTTTCTCTTTGCTTCTGGGCATATTAATTAAAGACAGCAGTTTTCAAGTCTTAGTGGTTCCAATTTCCTCAGGGATAGTGTCTGCCAATTTATTGTGTTTGTTTGTTTGTTTGTTTTGAGGCATGCTTCCCTGTCTGTTTGCCTTGCTATTTTTTGGTTGAAAAAGGGCATTTGAAACACAGCTCACTCACCTAGCCTCTGTGCTGATGCTGCCCTTCCCTGTTCAGCCTGGCTTGTTCTGAGTCTAGGAATCAGTCCCAGATCAAAGTGTAGGGGCTTCTCAGGTCTGTTTACCCACAGATAGTTGACTATCTCCATTTCCTAAGGTGTCTCACTTCAGCTTCTCCTAAGGCTTCAGATCACCTATTTTATGTCTCCACCTTAAGTCACTTGGCCCACATCTGCTGGCTGGGAGTGGGCCCTCTGTGGACACTAGTTGTGCCTGTTTGTGCTTGAGATGTGAGTTAGGCAAGATGGAGGGAGCTGAGCCCCTCAGGTAGCGCCTGCGCAGTGCAGGGAGCGATGCAGCTGGGAGCACTGCAGTAGGATCTGCTCTGCTCCCACAGTGTGAGGGACCTGGGAACTGAGCTGCAGCTTCCTGCACACTAGCAATATCCCACCAGGTAGGAAGCGAGGAAAGGGTGCGTAGAAACACCTGACATCTCCTTCCATCTGACGGCGAATTTTCCTTGATTGGGTGTTCACTTGATTGCTCCAGTCCTTTGACGGTTACCCAAGCTCCCATAAAGGTTATTCAGCCAACTTCTAGCTGTTTTTGAGGTTTCTGTTGGGGAAATAAAGGACTAGAGCTTTCTACTATGCCATTCTGCTCATACATTTAGATATTTCTAAAACTATTATATTAAAATAATATTAGGGTTTGAAAACAGTTACTCTGCCACAAAGAGCAAATTGATAATTTCAACTTTTTGTGTAAATTTTTGGGTTATGTCCTACATCTGGAATAATGACATTATTTTTGACTCAAATACAGAATTGAAAAAACAGCTTGGAGAGAACATAGAGATTGGAGAAAGTTAAAAAATGTTAGGCGCAGGCCTTGTGAAATCAGAAATACCAACATAAATGATCCTTTTGCATTTATATACAGTGCATTCAATACAGGTAATTTTGTAAAATGAAAAAAGTCAGTCAACTTGGTTACATAATTTATGAGTCTGTTTATAGTATTATTCAAGTGATGTTAATATTTGTCACATGACAAAATCTTAGAAATGGAAACATAGTGCTTTCCATAGTGCTTTCCAGGCCTCTCTGTGTAGGTCTTCTTCAATCTTCTCCAGTGTTTTTTTAATTTTTCAGTCTAGAGTTCTTATTCTTCTATTTCTAAATATTTTGTGGTTTTAATGTAATCATAACTAATATAGTTTGAAATTTCATTTTCCATTGTGTAAAGGACTGGGATTTAGCTCAGTTGGTAGAGCACTGCTCTGCAGTCTCTGAGGTCCCGAGTTCGATTCCCAGCACCGCAAATGGGAGAAGGACGTGGCAATCCACTTCCAAGGCAATCCCGAAATAATCTGCCATTGAAAACCCTATGAGGGTCACTATGAGTCAGACATGACTCGACAGCACCTAACAACAACAATAACAACATTGTGTAAAAGTCAGGATTCAATCAGAAAAGCAGAACTGTAATACAGAAGGTAATGTTGAATGGGGGATTAACTATAGCTATTGTATAGGTATTGAGTGGTGAGTGGGGGAAGGTGGGCCTGGCAATCAGAGGGCATTGTGTTGCTGTATGGGTCATTAGCTTGTTCCTCTTTTTATAGAAGTATTCCTTTACATAAATACACCTTAAACTGATTATTGATTCCCAAGCTGATGGATGTTTCTATCGTTTCCAGTTTGGCACTGTTCTAAGTAGACCTATTATAACTATCTTTGTACAAGTCTCTGTGTAGACGTATGTTTTCATTTCTCATGGGATAAATACCTAAAGATGGTAATTATACACAATCATGCAACACATAGCAACATTTCAGCTAGTGATATGCTGCATATATGGACCACATACATATACATGGGCCTCATAGATGATGGTGGTTCCATAAGATAATGGAAAGGAAAAATTCCCATTGCCTAGTCACATCAGAGATATAGTAGTATCATGTTTGTGATAATACTGGTGCAAACAAACTTACCGTGCTGATGGCCATATATAAATCTGGTTATGTTGTTGTTGTTGTTGTTAGGTGCCATCCAGTCAGTGTCTGACTTATAGCAACCCTACGTACAACAGGTGAAAACAGTATTGTTAGTGCATATCTGCTATTCATAGGGTTTTCAACAGCTGATTCTTTTTTGGGAGTGGGTTGCTGGGTCCATCGCCCAAGCCTACAGCACATGGTGTTCCAAGTGGTCTCCCACCCAAGTACTAACCAGACTCAACCCTGCTTAGCTTCTGAGATCTGATGGGATCAGACGTCCAACAGTGGTACCTCTGTGGGTAAATCCAATTACATGTAATACATAATACTTGGTAATAAGCAATTTTGTTACTTGTTTATGTGTTTGCTTTTTTATGCTTATTTTGGGGTGGAATAGCTAAACATAAAACAACCTCAGGCAGAGCTTTCAGGAGGAATTCAGAAGATGCGTTCTCATCATGGGAGGTGATGGCTCTATGCATGTCATGGCCTTTGAAGAACTTCCAGTGTGACAAGGTGTGCAGGTGGGACATAGTGATAGGCCCAGGCCAGTATGTGTAGTTGTATCTTAATTTTTAATATAAAAGCTCAAAACTAAAACAAAACAAAAAACAAAAAAAACTTAACAGAAAAAATCTTATAGAATAAGGATATATAATACTTTTATACAAATGTACAAATATGTTTATGTTTCAAGCTAAGTCTTATTATATAATGAGTCAAAAGTAAAAAAATAAAAGTTTATAAAGTAAAACTATAACAATGAGTTAAGATTAATTTATTATTGTCGAAAGAAAAATACTTCCATAAGCTGGGGGCAGGGTGGCATGTGCTTGTGATTCCAGCAACTCGAGAGGCTGAGGCAGGAGGATCAGGAGTGAAAGGTCAGAGGTCGGCTGTGCAACTTAGTAACACCCTGTCTCAAATTAAAAAATAAAAAACAAAGGGGCTGTGTGTGCAGCTCAGTGCAAAGCATCTGCATAGCATTAGTGAAGGCCTGAGTTCAACCCCCTAGCACTGGAAAACAAAACAAAACTTCAATAAATTTAGAGTAGGGTAAGTATACAGCTTTTACAGTTAAGGCCATAGTTGTATACAGTAATGTCCTATGCCTTCACTTCCTCAATGACTCACCTACAACAATTGCCAGTCTGGTAAGCTCAGCCCTAGGCAGACAAACCATTTCTTATCTTTTATACCATGTTTTTACTATGTCTATGTTTAGATGTCTTTATATTCACAAATACTTACCACTGTGCTACCATTGCCTATAGCATTCAGTACTGCAATGCTGGCTGGGATTGGAGCCTGGGAGCAAAAGACTGTACCACACAGCTGGGTGCTCAGTAGACCCTTTTATCCAGGTTTGTGTAAGCACACTGTAATGTTTGCCCAATAATTAACTCCCTTAATGATGTATTTCTCACAATGTATCCTCATTGTTAAATGATGCATCGTTGTATTTATCTTTATAATACCGCTGCACTGTTTTCAAAGTAGTTGTGCAATTTAAAAATATGTACCAGGAATATTTAAATGTATTGATTTCTTCACAGCTTGACAAGCATTTAGTATTGCCAAACTTTAATTTGTAGTATTTTGCTTGAAACCTTTGTGGTTCTAATTTGGATTTCCCTGATAACTAATTAACTGTGCTTATGGGGCTGGGGTTTAGCTCAGTTGGCAGACTGCTGCTCTGTGCTCTCTGAGGCCCTGGGCTGGATTCTCAGCACTGCAAAAAATGGGAGAAGAATATGGCAGCCCACTATGAAACAATCCTGAAACAATCAGTCATTGAAAACCCTATGAATGGCAGAGAAGCATAGACAGTGTTGGGCATGGCACAGTGTCAGAGAGCATTTCATTCTGTTGTAAATATGGTCGCTAGGAGTTGGACCTGACTGAACGGCATCTAACAACAATTGGCTATTAGTATATCTTATCTGTCTAAATTGTTTGGTCATTTTCATAAAGTTGGTTCTCTCCGGCTTAAGAAGCTTTCTATATTCTACACACAAGCCCCTTATTCTCAGTTATGTGTGTTACACTGTCCCAATCTATGACATGCCTTCACATTTTTAAACTGTCTTTGAAAGAACAAATCATTCAGTTCTGATAAAATTCAATATGTTTTTTTCTTTTTTTGGGTTTTCTTTATGTCCTTTCTAAGAAATCCTTGTTTACTTCAAGTTCTAAAGCTATACTTCTGTCTATTCTTTCAGAAGCTTCGTATTTTTAATAATCACATTTAGGCCTGTGTCTTTCCTGAGTAAATTTTTGTGTATGATGTGAAGGAAAGGCCAGATTACTTTTTCTTTGCTATGGATATATATCCTGTGGGCATTTAGCTCAGTTGGTAGAGCACTACTCTGGCTTCTCTGAGACCCTGGGTTCTATCCCCAGCACCACAAAAACAACAGGGATGTGGCAATCTACTCCTGAAGCAATCCTGAGACAATCAACCATTGAAAACCCTGGGAGGGTCACTGTGAGTCAGACCCACTCAACAGCACCTAACCAACAGCAACAACAACATGGATGTATGATTCTTCCAGTACCTCAGCAAGCTTATGGGAAACTGATTGATCCTGAGTGTGTCATTTTATATTTGAACTCCTTATTCTATTACACTGATGATGTTGGATATCCTTGCCTTAATACCACATTGTCATATTATCATAACTGTATAGGAAGTTTTGAATTCAATTGAGTGAGTTTCACAACTTTGTCCTTTTTTCAGGATTGTTTTTCTCTTCTAAGTATTTTACCTTTCTGTATAAATTTTTGGGGCTGGGATTTGGCTCAGTTGGTAGAGTGCTGTGCTGCAGTCTCTGAGGTCCCGAGTTCAATTCCCAGCACTGCAAAAATGGGAGAAGGACCTGGCAATCCACTCCCAAGGCAATCCCGAAACAGTTAGCCATTGAAAACCCTACGAGGGTCTCTATGAGTTGGATACCGACTCCACAGCACCTAAAAACAACAACAACAACAACGTATAAATTTTAGAATCAGCTTGTCAATGTCTGTAGAACAGCCTATAAAGATTCTGATTGAGACTGAACTAAATCTATATAAATTTGTGGTAGATTGACATCTTAGTGTTCAATTTTATAATTCATAGCCACGTTAGGCCTCTCTACGTAGGTCTTCTTTAATCTCTTTCTCCAGCATTTTTTAGTTTTTCAGCTTAGAGTTCTTATTCTTCTATTTCTACATATTTTGTGGTTTTAATATAATCATAAATAATATAGTTTGAAATTTCATTTTCCATTGTGTAAAAGTCAGGATTCAATCAGAAAAGCAGTACTGTAATACAGAAGGGAATGTTGAATGGGGGATTAACTATAGCTATTGTATAGGTATTAGATGTTATGTAATTACAGGATGTCATTTGGGAGTAGGGATGTTGCCTCTGTCTGGTGCATAGTCACAGATAAGCAGGACCATTGGCTGGAAAAGGAAGATGGACATGAAGTGGAGAAGTCAAGGGCAAAAAGAACAGGACAAAATGGAACTGTGTCTGCCTCTCAGCTCATCTGCTGATAACTAAACTGGGCCCCTAAATTCATAGAGTGAAGTCCCAACTCCCAAGGTAATTGTCTTTGGAGATAAGGTTTTTTTTGGAGATAATTACGGTTGGATAATGTCATATGATAAGGCAAGGATCTTAGTATTGCTCACTGTATAAAAGGAAGAGAGCCCTCTCTCTCTGTCTTTTTGCTATGTGAGAACACAGCAAGAAGGCGGCCACCTGTCAGCCATGAGGAGAGCCCTCACCAGACACTGCACATGCTGATCCTGAACTTACAGCTTCCAGAATCCTGGTGTTTAAGCCACCCAGTTGATGGTATTCTGTTATGTGAGTCTGAGCAGACGAAGACAACCCATAACCTTTATGATGCCAGGACTGGCAGATTAGGCTGAGGGTCTTCTCTATGTAGCTGCTCACCCACCTGGCCTATCATCTGTTGTGACTGAATGAAGACATTGGGCAAAAGCTGGAGAAGCCTGAGCCCAGATGTTGCTCTCTCTGCTGAAGAAGGCTAGTAGATGCATAGCAAGCTTGAGCCCTAACAGCCCCAGTTGATTCTGAGGGTAAAAGTGATAAACTTTCAGTCTCATATGCAAAATACCGCACAAAATTCTGTTGTGTCCATCCTAATCAGTTTGGCTAATTTGACACAGTGGAAAGCCAGCACATATCATTTGCTGATAACAGAACTAAGCACAGTTTAGATTTCTCTGCTGAGCTTTTATCCTGTGACTTTTATAAATGGTCTTATTTTAATCTATGTTGATTCTTTTGGACTTTTATAGGCACAGCCATCTTGTCTGTTACTGAAGAAAGTTTTAGTCCTTTTCAATCACTATGCCGTCTACTGATTTTTCTTGCTATATTGTGCAAGGTAAGATCTCTAGTGCAATGCTGAAAGGAAGTGGAGGGAACAGACATGGCTATTTGTCCAACCTTATAGGGATGTCATCTGGTCCTTCACCATCAAATTTAATGTTAGTTTTAGATGTAGTATAGATGTTCCTCACCTGATTAAAATTTTTTTCTAATAATTTTAATCATGAAAACTTGTTGAATTTTATTAAATGAGTTTTCTCATTTATGAAAATAATGATATTCCTTTCTAATTTGTTTTGCTAGTATGCTTAAGGAATACCATTCATTAATTTTTGTATGCTAAATAAATGTTATGGTCCTTACACTTCTGAGATAATTTCAAATTAATCACATTGTGTTATACTTTTAAAATGCTGCTGGGATACATTTTGTTAAATATATATTAACACTACTTGTCACAGTCCTACTGTAGCTGTTAGTGTAATGACTATGTCAGGTTTTGTGAGTTAATGCTGGACTAATAGATTGGGGAATTGTTATTTCCTCCATCACTTTATGAAAGTATGTGTGTAAAATTATTTATATATTGGATTTAACTCACCAATGAAATTCTCTGGGATGGAGATATATATATATATATATATATATGTATGTAAATTGTCTCATGCCTGCAATCCCAGCAAGTAGAGAGATGGAAGCAAGAGGATTATAGGTTCAAAGCCACAGGCAGCCTGTTAATGGGGTGCAGAATATTATAAGTCATTTGATATATTCATTATGCAATTATTAAATCAGTTTTCCTGGCACATTCATCATCTTATATATTTTATAGAACAGTATAAACTAAAGAAAATAAAAAGTGGAAATTTTAATTAATGCATAATGAGACCATAGACTATACTCTCATTGATTTTTTCTTCCCTTTATTCCTCTTTTTCATATATTCATATGTTGTTGTTGTTAGGTGCCGTTGAGTCGGTATCCAACTCATAGCGACCCTCTGTACAACAGGGGAAACACTATTGGCAGTGATTCTCTGCTGTTCATAGGGTTTTCAATGGCAGATTGATTTTTGGGAGGGGGTTGCCATGTCCCTCTCCCAAGCCTACAGCTTCTGGTGTTCCCTGGCGGTCTCCCATCCAGGTACTAACCCGGCCTGACCCTGCTTAGCTTCCGAGATCTGATGGGGTCGGATGCCACAGGGCTACAGCTGCAGGCCCTATATTCATACAGTTGCATCTTTAAAAAAAAAAAAATTGTGGTACTGGGGTTTGAACCCAGGGCCTTGCACTTGCATGATTTGCAAGTGCTCTACCATTGAGCTGTACCCTCAGCCCAGTGTTTACTTTTTGAGACAAGGTCTTGCTAAATTATACAGACTGCCTCTATTCTAGAACTTGCGATGCTCCTGCCTCTGCCTCCTGAGTGGCTGGGTTTACAGGCATGTGGCACTGTACCCGGCTATAGTTGCATCTTGTATTTTGTGTTTTTTCTCTCCCTCTTTACCCCTCTACATTTTGCCCCTCTCCTTCCACCTTTCCCCAAATCTCTGCTCCCCCTCATTGATCCTCTCCCCCTTCTTATCAAGTCTACTTGAATTTTCCATTCTTAGATAAGTATGTTTGTTCATTTTTGTGTATCTAGATATATGTAAATTTTTTCCTTTAAATTAGACTTAGCTCTTACATATGAGTGAGAACATACAGTATTTCTCTTTTTGAGCTTGGATTAATTTGCTTAAAATAATTCTCCCCAGTTCCATCCATTTTGCTGCAAAATGGGATTTCATTCTTCTTTACTGACGAATAATATTCCATTGTGTATATATACCACACTTTTTTAGTTCAATCCTCTGTTGATGGACATCTTCATTGATTCCATACTCTTGCAATTGAGGAGCGCTGCATTAAATATAGAAGTGCAGGTGTCTCCATGGTACGATGACTTATCATCCTTTCGGTATATTTCCAGGAGTGGTATAGCTGGATCATATGATAGCTCTATTTTTAATTTTCTAAGGTACCTCTATATTGATTTCCAAAGTTCCCAAACTAATTCCTTTTTGTCTGCATCTTGGCCAGCATTTGTTATTATTTGTTTGTTAATCTTGGCCATTCTTATTGGAGTGAGATGGGATCTTACTGTTGTTTTGATTTGCATTTCCCTAATGGCTAGGGATAGGGGGCATTTTTTTCATGTGTTTATATGCATTTTAAAATTGTCATTCAATATCTATGCTCTCCATTTTTTTCTTGAGAAATAGTCAGTATAATTTCTATTACTGTTTTTCTGCGTGCAGTATTTTCCTTACACTGTTTTAAGCATTTGCTCTTTTCTTTAATTTTCAGATTTTGACTTGGATCTGCCTACTTAGGAATTTATTTACAATCATTGTGCTTGGCAATTGCTATACTTATTAGCCATATCAGTTGATTTGAGATCCCCCCCCAAATTATTCCATCATTGAATCCTGTTCTAATTTTTCCTGCTTTTGGAATTCCAAATCCATCTGTGTTGGACTACTTACTGTTGTATCATAGCTTGGGAGGATTTGTTCACTTTTGTTTCATTTTTTGCTTCTCTTTTTAAAATGTTAAGTAATTTACATTGATTTGTCCTTGAATTTACTTTTCTTCTTTCACTCTCAATGTGCTATTAAGCCCAGCCAATAATTTTTTCCCTTCAGATATTGTTTTAGTTCTAGAATTTCCATTTATTTATTTACTTTGTTTCCATTTCTCTGTTGACACTCCAGTCTGTTTACTCATTGTGTCCAATTATTTCCTTAAATCCCTGAACACATGTTTATTAGCTGATGTAAACACTAATTCTTTGTCTGCTATTTACAGTACATTTGTCATCTTGGTTTCTGTTTTTGCCAACTGCATCCTCCACTTCCCTACTTGGACCATACTTTTTCCTATTTTTTTATATGTGCAACTCTGAAAATTGTAGATTGTAGATAATGCATCATATGGGGTCTACATTATATTGTTCTCACTGTTATGTTATTTCTTGGTATATACTTAAAGTAAAAAATATTATTTTATTTATTTTTTTGGCATTACTGGGGTTGAACCAAGGGCCTTGCACAAGCCAGGAAAGCACTCTACCACTGAGTTACACTCTCAGGCCTCTTGTTAAAAAATTTACTGACTTTTATGTTGAGACAGGGTCTTGATAAGCTATGCAGGCTGCCTCTACCCTTGAATTTGTGATCCTTCCTCTTCCTCCTAAATTGCTGGGATTAGGGTGTGAGCCACAGCACACGGTGGTATTTTTTAAAGTGTATAGTTCTGTGAGCCTGCAGCCATACCCCTGTGGCATCCGATCCTGTCAGATCTCGGAAGCTAAGCAGGGTCGGGCCTGGTTAGTACCTGGATGAGAGACCGCCTGGGAACACCAGAAGCTGAAGGCTTGGGAGAAGGACCTGGCAACCCCCTCCCAAAAATCAATCTGCCATTGAAAACCCTATGAACAGCAGAGAATCACTGCCAATAGTGTTTCCCCTGTTGTACAGAGGGTCTCTATGAGTCGGATACCTGATTCGAAGGTACCTAACAACAACAACAACATAATTCTGTGAGATTTGACACAGATGTGCTGTGTGTAATGATTATGATAATCAAGACACCGAGCATTTTCTCCACCTTCCAGTTCCCAGGGCCTCTTTGTGAACAACCCTAGCCTGTGGAAGCCAGTGACCTGTCTTCTGTCCTGTAGGTCGCTGCTGCTGCAGTGTCTGGGGAATGGAGTCACCGTCTGTTGCCCTTTAGTCTGATCTGTTCACTGAACAGGATGCATTTGGGATCCATCCGCACTGTGTGTGTTTGTAGTTTGTCCTATGTTACTGCCAGGTTCTCGATTGTGTGGATAACCACACTTTATCTGTTCCTAGTTGGGAGAAACTTGACTTCTGCTAATTTTGGGAATTACCAGTAAGTGTTGTAGAATATTGAATGTTCAGGCATTTGTACATTCATAATTTTCCATATCATTAAAGTGAATATCCAATAACAGAAATGGTAAGTTATATTGTAAATATATGCTTACCTTTATAGGCTACCGATACATTTCTGAAAATGTCTACCAGTTAATATTCTCACCAACAAAGAATAGGTGTTGTACTGATTGTACACTATTAGCAGAACATGGCATTGTTAGTGTTTTAAAAATTAGCCATCTTGGTTGATATATGTTATCTTGTGTGGTTTTTCTTCGTTTTTCCCTAGTAACTAATAGTGGTGAACATCTTTTCAAGTGTTTTGTCATACATCTATTTTCTTTGGGGAAGTGTCTTTATTTTGCTCCTTTAAAAGATTGGGCTGTTTTCATATTTTTGCATTTAGAAAGTTCTTTAGGTATTGTGTATACATGTCTTGTAGTAGATATGCAGTTTGAAAACATTTTCTTCCGGTCTTTGGATCTCTTTTTATTTTACAAAGTGTGGATGAAGTTTGTGTTAGTTAGCTTGTGTGTCACTGTGGCAAAAAACGTCACAGAGACAACTTAGGGGAGAAAAGATTAACTCACAATCAGAGCGTTTTAGACCATCACGGTGAAGAATGCTACCACCTCCTCCTCCCCCTCCCTATGAATGCTTGGAGCTCACTAACAATTCAAAATGTTTACTTGAAGTGTTACAGTGCTTGTTTAAAGTTCCTGTATAATTAAGTTTGTTCAAGTTTTAATTTCCTGACTTGGGAGGGGGGGGTCTCTGAAGAGGAAGGACGGTTGAAACTTAGTTTCCTTGTGCCTTCCTGCCACCCCTCAAACTGTATAAAAACCCCAAGTGCCTATTTTTCCAGGTCACCTTCCCTCCATTGCTAGGGAGACTCTATGGAGGGTTGACACCGGCGCCGGAAATAAAGCCTCATGTTTATTGCATCGATCCGTGACTCGGTGTCTCTCTGGGGCCTCTCTCCTCAAAGATCCTAATTTGGGGTCCTACAATGGCAGAGAGGCATAGCAGAGCAGCAGGTGGCAGAGCCTGTGGCAGAGGACCTCAGATCATGTCATCAGGAAGCAGAGCTACTAGAACGAGGGATCCAGGTCAAACCTCCAAAGGCCACCTCAGTTACCTACTTTTATGGCTAGGTCCCATCTCCCAGAGTTCCACAACCTCCACAAACAGTGCCACCATCTGGGGACCAAGCATTCAAACACATGATTTTAGGGGGAAATTTTAGATTCAAACTATAACAAAGTCCAATTGATCAATTTATTTGTGGTTTGAAGAAAGTAATGACACTTTTTACTGCATATAGATATTTGATTTGAATGTAGCACCATTTGTAAAAAGACTATTCTTTCAAGGAAATATCAGTGCACCATTGTAAAAAAAATCATTTGATCTCATATGTGTGGATTATTTATTTAATTGGTATAAGTGTCCCTCCTTTTGTTAATATCCTACTATTTTTATTAATATGGTATATATTGGCTTAAGTCAAGTATTGAGAGTCCTCTAAATTTCTTGGTATATGTATGTATATGAACACACACACACACACACACACACACGCACACACGCACATACTTTTTCTATTTCTATATTTCCCTGTTGGAGTTTTATTGAAATTTGGATGCATATGTAATTTGAGCACAATCAATAACAATACTATCTTTCAATCTACTAATAAAGCATATCTGACCATTTAATTAGAACAACTTTGAGTTGTTTTAACAATATTTTGTAAATTTTTACCAGTATTGGAAATACCATCTAAAATGTTTTTGTTGGTAAGTAGAAATGCAGTTGAATTTTGTATATTGACCTTTTGTCCAACAACCTAGCTACACTCACTTCTGGTGGTTGGTTTTGTAAATTCTTTGCCATTTTCTATATAGACAATAATTTGTAAATACAGGGGGTTTTATTTCTTCCTTTACAAATTAGTTGCATTTATTTGTTTATTTTTGCATTATAATACTGGATAGGGCATTGATTGTGGTGTTGAACAGCGATGATAAGAAGAGATGGTGTTGCCTTGTTCATGATATTAATGGGAAAGCATATACTTTGTCATGTTTCATCAATAAGAAAGAGAGGGTATTCAGCAAGGGGAGGGCTACAATGTTTTGTAACACAATTCCGTACATGTTCTTTGGCATGTTCTGTTGATTTGAAGGAAGTCACAGGTTCAAAGCACAGTCAAAAGAAAGGGATCCCACAGAAGCATGAACAGTAGGAGGAGCAGATTATGGAGCGATCGAGAGGTTCTCTGCTATAACAATGGTTGCTTGGCATTTGCAATTAAAATCTTTTATTTATCACTATTTATCTGCAAATAATATACTGTTTCACATAAGAAATTTGTAACTGTATTTACATGTGGTTACGCTTTCATATTCTCTTCCTTATCTTTGGGCTGTTGTCATAAATTTTATTTCTACATAGTTTTTAAATCCCCCAATACATTGTTGTTATTTTTGCTCTAAGTAATCAATTATATTTGAAAGGTATTTTTGGCATGAGAAAAATATCTATTTTGTAATTAACCTATACAGTCATAATTTCTGGAGCTCTTCAGTTCTTATGTAGATCAAATTTTCCATCTAGCATCATTTTCACTCTGTCCAAAAAACTTCCTATTACACACACACACACACACACACACACACACACACACATTTGTAGTACAAGCAAGTTGATGATGAATTCCTTTAGCTTTTGTGTGTCTTTAAAAATCTTTATTTCACTTCTGTTTTTGAAAGATATTTTTTGATGAATTTTATGTGGTTGAGTATGTTGACCTTTTTTTTTTTTAGTACTTTAAAGGCATTGCTGCACTGTCAGCTTGTGTCCCTTTTTACCTACGAGGAGACATCTATCATTCTTCTCTTTTTCCTTTGATGAAAAAAATGATCTCCCTATTGTTGACTTTGTGATTTTCAGCCATGATGCCCTTGGTGTTGATTTCTTCATGTTCTTGTGCTTGTAATTCCTTGACCTTTTATGATCTGTAGGGTTATTGATTGTGTCTGATTTGTATATTTTTTGGCAATTATTTTTTTAAACAGATATTCTTCTTTGCCTGTTCCCTCTTTAGGTGCTCCAATTATATATAACTTAGGTTGCTGGAAGTTGTCCTACAGTTCACTGATGCACATTTTATTAAAATCAGCTTTTCTCTATCTTTTTAAATGTAATGTAGTTTTTATTTTTATGTTGACAAAGTCACTAACTTTTTTATTTGTATTGTGCAGTCTGCTTTTAATCCTATCAAATATATATATGTGTGTGTGTGTGTGTGTGTATACGTATAAATACACACATATATGTATACACACATATATACACACACATATATATGTATACACGCACACACATATATATATATTATAGCTAAAATGTTGTATATCTTGAATTTTGATTTGGATTTTATATCTCTGCTTACCATGCTTCCAGTTTCTTTTCTTCTTAAACAGATGGAACCTAGCATAATAAGTGATGTAATGTCCTTATCTGCTAATTATATTGTCTCTGTCACTTCTGGGTCTATTTCAATTGATGGAATTTTCTCTTCCCATTATTGTTTCTTCTTAATAGGTGCTCCCCACTGTATTGTTGCAGGATAATTAGACTGTAATATTATCAGTGCTCTAAAAGAGCATGGGAATACAAAGAAAGTGAAGACGATCCATCCTGAGGATCAAGGAAGATCTCCCAGGGGAGCATAACACATGTGCTGCGGGTCAGTATTCACTAAGGGTATGTATTGACAGAGGAGAAAAAAAAGCAAAGAAAATGTCCAATGTAAAGAAATGCATATATGAAAGCACAGAAATTGAAGAAGGTTTAAATAAAGGGATAGCAGAGAGCTATTTTCTGTTTTTTCTCCTCCTTTTCTTCATTTTCTCCTCCTCCTCCTTCCTCTCTCCTCTGCCTCCTCCTTCTCTCCCCCTCCCCCTCTTCTTCCTCTTCTTCTTCTTCCTCTTCTTCTTCCAGCTCCTCTTCCTCTTCCTCTTCTTCTTATTCTTCATCTTGTTCTTGCTACGTATGCCCGGCTGGCCTGAAACTCATGATCCTTTTACCTTGCACTCCCAAGTCCTGGGAGCAGTCATGCACCACCACCCCTGGCTCTTCTCTTTTCTATTTATACTCATGTCCTAGGTAATCCAGTCAAGGTCCCAGCACTGAATCACATCCACAAGACCAGATGTGAGTCTGTCAGGAGAGCCTGGGTTTTACAGCACTAACAAACAATTTCACATTTTGTTAGCTTCATGTAATGAAAGTGTACTTCCCACTCACATTGCATGTCCAAACAACACCAGCAGGGGGATTCCTTAATGTAGTCACTCAGTTTGGAGGAATCATACTTTCACAGCCGCTGTGAATAGAAATGGGGTAACTTACACATTGGCTACGTCAGCATGTTCTACCCTTCTAAATTCTGGTTTGATCAGTGTTTTGGGGGTTCAAAATGTATTCCATTAGGTTAATGGGAAGGCTTGCAGTCCTACTTCCATCCCCTTCCCACCCCAGGTTGTGTGTGTGTGTGTGTGTGTGTGTGTGTGTGTGTGTGTGTGTGTGTGTGTGTGTGTGGTGAGCTCATTGTGTCTGTCATGGTGGCTGGGAGAGAGGCGTTCATTTCCTCGGGGCTCTTGTGCTATTCTATGTGCTGTCTTTTGCCCTTTGTCACTGACCTTATTGTGGACATTTGCTATCGCAAATTCTGGCTACTTACTACTCTGGGAGCAAACAGGAAGCTTTTTTGGAAATTTTGTTTCAGGATGGGCATGGGTTAAAAGAGTTTGGGAACTTGACATGTTTTTAAAAGTTTATTGAGAGAAGCCAGCAAAAAACTCTCTTCAACCAAAAAGGTTCTAAAAATATGAAAGGCCTTTTTTATCCAATGGGGTCATGTAAATTTTTTATTCCTTTTGGAATAAAGTAAGAATGCATTCTAGCTCCTTTTAATCTGTCACTCATATATCATACGTCAAGCAGCTGGTACTGAAAAGTAAATTACATAATGAGTGAGTGGAAGACAGTTTTTTTCTGCTGTAAGTATGCCTTAAATTATATATTGTTCATCTGGTTTTTAAAATATGGAGTCCTATTTTTTTGTGGTTGTCAAATGTATCTTGAGAAGACTATAATTTCTCAGTAAGGCTCAGAAGAACTTTTTTCCCTAATAAAACAGAAGCTAGTCACTTTGTCCTCAAAGTACAGCTTTTTGGAGATCAGTGAGATTTATTTGTGTTTCATTAATCATGAGACTGAATAATAATAGTAGCAATAATAATATGTTGTGCTACTCCAGTTTCTCCCTTAGGAGGTGTCAAGAGGCATTTGGATATCACATCCAAGAGCTTGCAGTTGCATACAGCATCTGCCTGCTTGAAGAAGATGGACCCTCAGTGTGATTTCAGAGGTCTGCATTTAGAGATAATTGAGGTCTGGGGTTTCTTTTGATAGGAACATGCTAAGAAGGAAATAAGAGAAAGTAAACTCCCTTGCCCAGGGCCATGTGGCTGACCATTTGGGATTGCATGGGTGGGCCTGCATTGTTCCGTCCAAGAGAAAGTAAACTCCCTTGCCCAGGGCCATGTGGCTGACCATTTGGGATTGCATGGGTGGGCCTGCATTGTTCCGTCCAAGAGAAAGTAAACTCCCTTGCCCAGGGCCATGTGGCTGACCATTTGGGATTGCATGGGTGGGCCTGCATTGTTCCGTCCTCACCTGCAGTGTAAAGCTGTAAGGCAGATGTGGAGCCCATTAGGCAGGTGAGAGTCAGGCAAGTGAATTCACAGACCCAGGGTTGCAGACAGTGAGCCATTAGGTGTCCTTGAAGCCCTGGTTTGAGTTGAAAGGCCAGGCTCCTAACCTTCACAGCACCACTCAAGACAGCGTTACACTTCCACTTTCACAGTGAGATTTACAGAACTTAATGAAGCCATCCATCTTCTCCAAGTGCATTTTTAAAGATTTCCTTATTCCCTGGCTTATTTTAGAAAGAGTTGACGCCATCTCCTATTAGTAAGTGACAGAGCTTGGATTTCACCTTCCTCTGATTGATGCCAAGTAAAGCAGGCTTTGTCTTCAAAGCTGCGTCAGCTGTCACTGAACGTCAATTGTGTAAAACAAGAGTAAAAATTGTGTATTCTCATTTTTTAAATCTACACAGTAACTTTGTGGGTAACTTTGTGCAATTAAATAATGAGAATAACTAGGGCCTTCTGACAATCACAGACACTTGAAATTAGGTGTTTCTGTTTGATATGGTTACTAGTTTTATATCAGCTGTGGCATCCAATTTGCTTTTCAGTTTTGTATTACCTGGAAATCTTGAGTTTTAAAGTATAATAAGTTTTAAATGGTAAATTCGTTTTAGTGACTCCCTTTGTAGGGTCAGGTCATTAAAAGAGTAGTCTCAGGAACGGCTGTTTCAAAGTTGACATCCTAGCAGTATTTCCTTCTGGCAATAGCACGTACTGGTAGTGATTTCTCAGTTGGTGTCATTTTTCCTTGCTTGATAGGAAACGTAGAGCTCAATGGTGCCAGTGTATGAAGCCTCCATTTCCTCACTGCTTTGCCCCATATAGCATCTCAAATATGAAAATGGTCAATTCTTTTGTTCTATGTCTCATGTGTATTAAAATCTTTGATTTTGAGTTCATACATCCTTTTCTTTGCAGCTATCAGTATATATATATATATACGTTGTGACTTTTTGTCTAGCCTACAGCATTGCCACTTTCCACTGTGACTGTGTGCACAAAGGCTGTGCCATGACTGACCCCACCCAGTGGTTAGCTATTCATGTTGTGTGTGAGCTGAGGAGTGGCTCTCCTGTGCACTGTATGTATGCAGGTAGGGAGCTCTGACTTCAAGTGAATATTAGTATATCATATCAACCAGAAGGGGTTTGCTGATAAAAATTCCAAAAAATAAAATAAAAAGCAAACTTTTAAGAAGTTCAAATACATGTTTGAGGATGGTAAAATAGGAACTTTAATTTGAGGTTAATGTAGCTATCCATGTGAGGATGCTATAGACTGTTGGGCAAAATTTTGTTTTATAACACATTGGGGTGTATATGTTTTATTACAGCTTAACTATCTACAAAAATGTGTTAAATGGAATTAGTAACGGATGCCTTAAAAGACACCGGTGTATTAGGTTTTAAGGAATGAATAGGAGTTCTGGGAGGGGGAGAAAATGGGGAGCTCACATGCCCTGGGTCTTCTGAATCTTAGGGATCCCTGGGCAATTGGCTGCCCTGTGTGGCTGTAAATATGTCATAAATGAATATTGTGAAACACACCTTGTGGTAAGTAGTGGCATCCAGGGAAGTTAGAGTGTGGCCAGATTTAATAGCCTTTGCTAATCACTGCTGATCCGGGTGGGAATATAAGGCCTTGCTGAGTTTTTAACTGCTTCTTGACCATGACAATCTGAGAAATAGTTACGAAGTGACTCTTCCATGTCCAAAGTGCGACGGGAAATGAAAAGGCCCCACCCTGGTCACCTGAGGGATCTGAGTCCTTTCCTCAGGAGGGGATGTGCATCTGGAAAGGCTCTGCTGAGGGAGGGAGGAAAGGACAGTGGTCCAGCCACATGAGCAGACCTAAGTCCCACATGCCCGGAGAGAAACCTATTAGTGCAGGGCCACAGTGTCAGCCCTAGGATGGGCTCATCTTATCATAAGGGAAGCTTTTGAGAAGAAAGGCTCCTAGACAGCCCTCATAAAAACATAATCAGAACATCTGGACTCAATATATTTTAAAATGGATTAATTTTAAAGCCTTTATGTGGAGTTTCTGTTTATGAGAAGGAACCCAGTGGTGCAAAACGTCTTACAATGGAAGAACAGTGCTCCTTCTGCCCTTCATGCTCTCCTTCTTCTCAGAAGCGATCATGTATTTTTCTTTTATTTCATATTTAAAAAATAAAATAAAATGTTACAGTTTTACCTGAAGTCCTGATTTCACCTCCACCACCTCCATTTGTATAAGAGCCTCCTTTTCTCAACTGTTCACTGTTTATCTCATCTGCTTTTATTTTGGCGAAGTGCCTATGTGTGAGTCTATAAACTGGAAACCAATACTGCCTTCCAGAGATCACCAAGAATGTCTACTTTCTCATGCATTTTAGTGAGTAGGGTGTATTCTGTTTCTCTTGATGGTTTTCTTCTGAGGGCTCCCGATACCATATTATATCATGAACCTCTTGCACAGCTGGAAACTTACAATTGCTTTTTTATTGGACTTTTGGGTTAGGTCCATTGTTATTTTATCTTGTTTTCCTTTGTCTTGAGTTTCACTCCTGTTTTTGTTGAAGAGATAAATTTTCTGAGTCTGTCTATGTGAGAAAATACCTTTATTTTGCCTTTCTCTTTGGTCAATAACTGGCCTATGACTTAGTAGCAACTCTGTGATCAAAAGCATTTCCCTTAGATTTTGATCCTAATGTATTGCTGTGTCTTATACAAGAGTTGCTAGAGGGAAGTATGCTATCACTCTGATTCCTCAGAGTCTTTAAGGAACACTTTTCCACTTTTCTCAAAGCTTTCTAATCTTCTATTATTCTTTGTGGGCTAGGGTTTAGCTCAGTTGGTAGAATGCTTGCTCTGCAACTCTTGAGGCCCTGGGTTTGATCCCCAGCACCACAAAAATGAGAGAAGGACCTGGCATCCCACTTCCAAAACAATTAGCCATCAAAAACCCTATGAATAGCAGAGAAACACTGACATAGTGCTGGGCATGGAGTCAGGGAGTGTTTTGTTCCATTCTACATAAAGTCACTCTGAGTCAGACTCAACTTAGTAACACCTAACCACAACGATGACAACAACACATTATTTTTGGTATTTTGGAGTTTTATAAAAATGTGTTGAGGTAGGAGTTATTTTTCATTTGTTCTGCTCAGTTTGTGATGCACTCATTCAATTTGATGGCCGGTGTTTCTCCCTAGTTCTAGGTACATATTATTCCATTATTTCTTGAAATTTATGTTATCTCCTTTTTATGATCTCTCATTCCTAGAGCACCTGCATTGAAACTCAATGTTTCTTCTCATCTCCTTTAACTCTGTCACCTGGAAAATAAAATTTCTGCAACATTATATTCTAAGCTTTTTAATCAAATATTTTGGCAATTTTCTTCTCTTCCTAGTTGTTATTATTAGGTGCCACTGAGTTTGTGTCCAACTCATAGTGACTGTATGTACAACAGTTGACACACTATATTGTCAGTGTTTCTCTGCTATTCATAGGGTTTTCAGTGGCTGATTGTTTTGTGGGAGTGGGTTGCTGGGTCCTTCTCCCAGACCTATAGCATCTGGTGTTCCCAAATGGCCTCCTATCCAAGAACAAACTGGGCTCGACCCTGCTTAGCTTCTGAGGTCTGATGGGATCAGACACCACAGTGGTATGGCTCTGCAAGCCTCTTCCTAGTGGTGTGTTCTTATTCTCACTTCTTTCTCTTTTTTGTTATAGCACCTGATTCTTTTTAAGATGAAAACTGATACTTATTTAAAAATTATAGAATAAAACCTGAATTTTTCCAGTTCTCTCCCATCCCTTGATGATAGAGAAATGGCTTTCTTGGCAAGAAAGGCAGTCTGTGAATCACTGTGCCTGCATTTAGCCAGGTTGGTTCCTGGTGAATGGATGACCATTATTCCTGGCCACCTCCCATCCACTCCGACCCTGGCCCTATTGCTGGAATCAGGTGGGCTTTTCCTGTGGCTCTCACAGCCACCCTCCAGCCTTCAGGCCCTCCTGGATATTCCCCCTTTTGGTTTTCCCTGGAGTTACATGTGTTGTTCAGTGTCACTTGCCTCCAGTTGGTCCCATTTGTGTTGTTTGGTTTTATTTCTACTTCTGAGATCTGCTCACCCTGAGCCCTATTCTCATGAGTTCTCAGGAGCAACTCCCACCACCCTGAAAACACCTTTTGTCTTTCAGAAGTCTGTTGGATAGCTTTTGACCACTACTGACTTCCTTCGCACTGCTCCATGGTTTAGCATAGATTTACTCCTACTTTTTCCTACACTTCTGTGGTTATTCTGTCATCTCAGGAGAGAACATAAGTCCCGTGTGTGTGCTCAGGCTGAGTCTGGAGTCTTGTCACAAGAGTGTAAGGGAGACCGACACCAGAGATGGGGTGGAAAGTGGGTAAAAGTGAGCCTTGAGCAGACTGGAACTGTGAGGGTAGGAACAGGCTGAGGTGGGGGTGGGCTAGGGACTCCCAGGACTGCTGTGGATAGCAGAGGGACACCAGCACAGCTTGCTGGAATGAGGGGCCACAAGCAGCTCAGTCTGCAAACAGAGTCCCCTAATGTGGCATGCAGGGACCTGTAGACCGTCTCGCAGGAACTTGTTCTTACAGTGAGTTTTCGTAAGCCCTGGAGTAGCCAGTGGCATTATTAGTGATTTTTAGCACAGAGAAGGGAGATACTGAGCAGGCTGCCACATGAGATATAAAGATAAAGGGAAAGATTCGTTTAACAAATATTTGGCTGGGGATGTAGCTCAGTGGTAGAGCACTTAGAATGCACAGATCTTTTCTTTTGATTCCCAGCACTGAAAAAAATATGAGCAGACATACACCACTTTCTCAATTCTCAATTAAACCTTCCTCATTTATGGAAAAAAATCCTCACCCAATGTATATGTGTTGTTGTTGTTAGGTGCTGTCTAGTCAGTGTCCAATTCATAGTGACTTCACATACAACAGGCGAAACGCTATTGTCAGTGCTTCTCTGCTATTCATAGGATTTTCAATGGCTGATGTTTTTGGGAGTAGGTTGCCAGGTCCTTCTTCCCAGGTGGTCTCCCATCCAAGTACTAACCAGGCCAGACCAAGCTTAGCTTTTGAGATCTGATGGGATTGGATGCCCCAGTGGTATGGCTGCAGGGACCCAGTGATTAAGGACCAGCAAAACAAATAGATACCCATGTGTTGGAATCCTGTGCAGTTGTGGAAAAGCTCATCCCCCTTCTATGCAAGTGGAAAGTGTCAAGACATGATATCAGGAGAAGAAAGTACATGGTGGATCCCTGTGTAGCCCAAACTGCCAAGCAGCCTTGAAGGGGTCTCCAGGGATCCCACAGCACTGAAGGAGATGGTGCATCTGGCCCCTCTTCACACTGAGAGCTCCAGGAGGGCAGGCCTGGCCCACCATGAGTGCAGATTCACTGAAGCTAGAGTCACCCCAGGAGGCTGAAGTCCAGCAGGAGCAGTTCTGCTTTGGGCCCAGCAGGCTGCACAGCCACGTGACATGGGCACACACAGGGAGGGTGAGCCTATTTGCAAACCACCCAGAGAAGCAGGGAGAGAAGTGGCCATGTGCTGCATGGGTCAGGGCTCTCTCCTCTCATCCCCTGCACCCTAAAAGCAGGCCCTGCTGCTGAAAGGAGGGCTCCCTCTCACACCCTCATGGACTATTCCACCAGAACCAGTCGCTAGCCCAATGAGGCCTGGGACCGGAGTGAAGGGAGGTCTTTTATAATGTCCTTTGTCTCTGTACCCTAACTTTAAATCCATTTATTAGATAATTCTGCATCTCATCTTTAAAGATAATATGATGTATGTAATTTTATTGCCATCACAAACTCTTCATAAATGAAGTGGCTAATCATTAGGGACTTACATCTCTCACAGTGTTTTTCTTTACAAAAAAGAAATCTGTAATAAATATTTTTGAACAGGAGAAAAATTTTATTGCATGACGTTTCCTTGAGGTAAATTATAAGAGACAAAATTAGCATGGTTCAGGGGAGGCTCATATTTGACTGATATATTTTACTGTTGTTGTTGTTAGGTGCTGTTGAGTCAGGACCAACTCATAGCGATCCTCAGAGGGTTTTCAATGGCTGGTTATTTCAGGATTGTTTCAGGAGTGGATTGTCACATTTTTCTCTTGTTTTTGTGGTGCTGAGGATCGAACTCTGGTCCTTAGAGAGTGTGGAGCAGCCCTTTACCAACTGAGCTAAACCCCGGCCTCAATGTGTTTTCTTGGGATCTGAAGTCTGCTCTAGTGTAGCATCATGCATATTTTGAAAGTGTAACAGGAGCTTGTGTCATTTCCACTGGCCGACCTGAGGACAGGGCACTTGGCAGGGGCCTGCATAGGGGCAGACAGGTAAGCCAGGGAGGAGGCCTGGCTCCTGGGGCTGCTGAGTCCCCTGCTGGCCATGGGACAGCCCTTTGTCACAATCAGAGGTGAGGAGGAGGAACAGGTGGGAGGCTGTGGAGGGTCTCTGAGATTGGAAGGGAGAGGGAAGCTCAGATGGCCTGCTCAGGAGAGCGCAAAGGACAAACCATGAAAGGGAAGAACAGTGACCAGGATCACACCTTCATGTGCTTACAGAATTCTGGTACCGCATGTTTAGGGCTGACACCATTTAGAGGCCTCACTGGCCTTTGCTTCTCAAGCAGGGGAGAGGAAGTGGCTCACTTCCACAAATCACGGGGAGGGGCCCTGGTGTGACTGGTGAATGCGTAATAACAGGTGCACAGGAAGAATCTTGAAGCTCTCAGGCTCTAAAATGAGTCTACCATGAGCCCAACTCAAGTCCCTCAGGGGGACTTGAGCCCAACTCAAGCTTGTCCTGGGGAGCTGCCAGAGCCCCTCCATGGGCTGAGGTCCCAAGGGTGCTCACCCTTTCCCAATACCTACCATGGGCCCAGCCAGACCGTGATGGAGGCCTGGCCTCTGGCCGGGAGTGTGCAGTCTTGTGGGGTTGCCCACCTCAGGCCTAAAGGGCAAGGGTGCCTGGCAGAAGCCAGGGAAGTCTGCACTCCATTCTTCTAGCAAGAACCCATCCCAAGCCCCCAGCCTGAGAGTCACTGTCCTCAGTGTGAGCCCTGGTAAGTGATGGGTCCTGTCACAGAGTAAAACTTACACATATGGAGATTGTTGTTGTTGTTGTTAGGTGCCGTTGAGTCGGGTCCAACTCATAGCGACCCTATATACAGCAGAACAAAACACTCCCCAGCACTGTGCAATGCCCAGCACTATGTCAATGCTTCTCTTTGATCCCTAGGGTTTCCCTTAGCTGATTGGAGAGTCGGCTACCGGGTCCTTTCCCTTTTTTTGTGGTGCTAGGGGTCGAACCTAGGGACTCAGAGAGTGCAGAGCAAGTGCTGTACTAACTGAGCTAAACCCCAGCCTCCGGAGGACAAGGGAAGTCCTTGCAAAGCCTGTTCTCATGACGCTCAGGCAGGGGAGACAAAGATAAATCTGAACAGTGTCACACTTGCCACGTTAAGAGAAATTCCCAGGGGACGGTGAGGACAGGGATTCATTCTCGAAGAGAGAAACCAGCAGCTGGGCTGTGGGAGGGGAGTCACCCAAACAGCCCTGACAGGTGACAAATAAGCTGAGGAGACGCTCCTGGCTGAGGGCACTGAGGAGGGGGCACAGAGCCACCGGAGTCTGGGTTCTGGGAGTTAGAGACTGTCAAACACTGTGCTTATTTGTAAAGAGGAAGGAAGGAGATGTGGATCTACTTTCTTTTGCTCTGGCTTAGACTGGAGCCTAGAAATTTTTTTTTGCCAAAGAAGTTTCTGACCCTCAGGGTAAATGCCCACATGAAAACTCCACAAGTTCTCATAATCAAAAAGCCAGTTAATTTTAAGGCTTTTCCTAATGGGTTACATTATTAGCTTAAGCAATTCATGCATGTTGTTGTTGTTGTTAGGTGCCATCGAGTTGGTATCCGACTCATAGAGACCCTCATAGGGTTTTCAATGGCTGACTGTTTTGGGATTGCCTTGGGAGTGGATTGCCATGCCCTTCTCCCATTTTTGTGGTTCTGGGAATTGAACTCGGGTCCTCAGAGACAGCCACGCAGAGCTCTACCAACTGAGCTAAATCCCAGCCCAATTCATGCATAGTACATTTATTTTCCCACAAATTAAAAGTTTGACATTACTTTAAATGACATATTTATCTTCACATTTGACAGTCACTAAGCACTTTGAACACAAATTATCTTCTTTAATCTTGACCTCTGAACTTTTGCTTCTTTAGGGCAAATACAAAAGAGGAAAAATGTCAGAAGTTGGGTGTTGTGGTGCTCACCTATAATATCATCACTCAGGAAGGTGAGGCAGGAGGATTGTGAATTTGAGGCCAGTGTAGCAGAGAGGTGGAGGAAGGGAAGGAGGAAGAAAAGTAAAGGTGTTAAAAAAAATTCTGTACATTAATAATTCAATAGCCAATTTGGTGGCTACTTAAGATACTTTGTAAATCTTTTTCAATCAGCCAACATGAAAGAAGAGTTTCTGACCCAGAAATAGTAGTCTAAAGTAGCAGATGTGGTAACTTGTGATATATCTGAAAATCACATGCTTGGATTGCTAAGGAAATTGATGGCTGTAATTTGCTGTTCTGTAGATAACCAGGAATCGTGCCTGGAGGGAGAGGGCCACAAGATCCTACTTCTAGGTCCAACTCTACCACTACATGGTCAGCTACTCATCCTGGATCCTCTGGTGCTTCACCTATAAAATGAGGGCCTTGCATGATTCTCCCCAGCTTGGTACACATTTGTAAAGCAGTTTTTAAAGTGTTCACACTGCTTCCAAACACTTAGGGTTTGTCTTTTGCTGAGGTCCCACAAAGTAGCTGGATTTGTAATAGGAGAAAAGAGGAAACCCTTGGAAGGCCAAGCCTGTGAAGTCTCCTGGCCAGAGTAGGGGCTCTTGGCCTCCAGGATCTTCAATCCCCAGGTGACCACTGAAGTCTAGGGAGCCCTGAGGCCTTCAGAGAGTCTCCCACATGGAATCAGCTGTCCACCCACATTCCACCCAGTGGCTCCAGAATGGACGCTCTTCAGTCAGCATCTGCAGAATGTCGACACAGTCCTATCAGGGAAAGGCAGCAAGGGAGAATTGTTTTTTACATATGAAATTTTAATTTAGAAACAAAGTTTGTTTTCTCTAAGTTTCTAATGGGGCTAGGGTTTACCTCAGTTGGTAGAGTGTTGCTCTGCACTCTCTGAAGACCCAAGTTCCATCCCCAGCACGTCAAAAGTAAGAAAAGGATGTGGCAGTCCACTCCCAAAGCAATCCCTTATCAGCCTTTGAAACCCTATGAGGTGCCTATGAGTTGGGCTGGACTCCACAGCACCTAGCAAAATAACAAAAATCTTAGAGGGCTTTGCCTAATCCAATGTCATTAAAGTCCTATTTTGTAGTTTTAACTCTTACCTTTAAGCCTGTGATCTATGTTAAGTCAATTTTGAGTATGGTGTGAGGAAAGGGGTCAACTTCATTCTGTTGTCTATGGAAATCCAATTGTACCAGCACCTGTTGTTGAAAAGAAGATTCTTTCCCCCTTGAAGTGGCTTAGCACTCTGGTCCAAGGTAGCTAACAATAAATGTTGAGGCTTATCCTTGGAATCCTCATTATACTCTCTTTGCCTTTGTATCTATTCTCGTGCTAATGCGACTCTGCCTTGATTGTTGTGTGTTGTAGTTCATTTTAAAATTGGAGCCCCATGTCATTCTGCTGTTGACTGTTTTGGCTATTCTGAGTCCCTTGAATTTCCATATGCATTTTAGAATCAGTTTATCTATTTCTTAAAAAAAAAAAGTCACTTGATCTCTTGATAGAGATTTCATGGATCTGTAGATCAATTTGAAGAACATTGTCATTTTAACACTATTAAGTCTTCCAATCCATAGACACAGGGTCTTTCCATGTTTTTAGATCTCTGTTAATTTCTTTAAACAATGTTTTACAGTTTTAAGTATTCACATAGAGTATTTTTTGTTACATTTATTCCTAAGTCCTTTATTCATTTTGAAGCTATTATATATGTAATTTCTTCTTACTTAGGTTTTCAATTGTTCATTGCTGGTGCATAGAAATAGAATTGACTTATGTATGTTGATTTTGTGCCTTCCAACCCTACTGAACTTTTTAATTAATTCTAATGGGATTGTAGTGGGTTCTTTAGGATTTTCTATTTGTAAGACCATGCCATCTACAAAGATACAGTTTTACTTCCTTTTTCCCCAATATGAATGTCTTTAAATATATGTATATATTTGCTTAATTGACTTTACTAGAACTTAAGGCAAAATGTAGAATACAAGTATAAACTGTTCTGTACCTGGATCTTGGGTGAATTTTTTATTTTATTTTATTTTATTTTTTTGTGGTTAGGTATACTATCTGTGCCTGCAGCTGTACCACACACTGTGAGGTCCCATTCCATAAGATCTTGGAAGCCAAGCAGGGGTGGCCCTGGTTAGTACTTGGATGGGAGAGCACCTGGGAATACCAGGTGCTATAGGGTTGGGAGAAGGACCCAGCAACTCATTTCCAAAAAGCAATCTGCCATTCAAAACCCCATGAATAGCAGAGAAGCACTGACAATAGTGTTTTCACCTGTTGTATGTAGGGTCCCTATGAGTTGGACACTGATTCAATGGCACCTAACAACAACAACATATTACTATTTGTCAGTTTGTTATACATGACCTTTATCAATTTGATGAAGTTCCTTTCCTTCTAGTTTCTGAGTGTGTTTATTATGAAAGAGGAGTGTGGGAATTTTTTCACTATTTTTTTTTTTTGCATCTATTGAGATGACTCCATGTTTTTGCCCTTTATCCTCTCAATATGGAAACTTATATTACTTGATTTTTGAATGTTAAGCCACCCTTACCTTTCTGGAACAGATCTCAAACCATTATAGCATATAATCCCTTCCATTTGTTGCTGCATTTAGTTAGCTGGTATTTGATGGAGATGTTTATGTCTATATTCATGAAAAATACTAGTCTGTAATTTTTTTCCATGTGATATCTTTTACTAGTTTCAGATTAGGGTAACACTAGCCTCCAAGAATGAGCTAGGAAGTGTTCCTTTCTCATCTATTTATTTGGAAGACTTTGTTAGAATCGATACTCTTTAAATTTTAATAGACTTCATCCATGAATCATTCTGGTCCTGGGGTTTTCTTTGTGGGACATTTTTGTCTTGGTCATTTGTTCTGTTTTATAGCTAAAGCTATTCAGTTGTTCTATATCTTGTTGATTTCAGTAGGTTTTTTTGCTCTCTAGGAAACTGTTCATTTCATCTCCCTAATTTATAGTTTTTTTAAGTGTCTTTTTCTGGATCACGTGGCTTTATGAACCCCTTCACTGACTCTCAGAGCTCTCCATCACCTTCACCTTTGTGAATCTCCTTCAGATTATCAGGAGTCTGTCCGCCTGAGTGTGTCCAGGGGTTTCTTCTCACACAAGCCTCTTCTCTCTCCTTGTGGCCCTGTGTGGGATGCTGAAAGGTGAATTTGAAAGAGGCTTCTGCTACACCACCTTCTCTGGCCCCTGGGCTTTTAGGGCATCATTCAAAACTTGCCTCAGGCCTAACCTCAGTGGCCAAACCTAACTAATTGTCTGGCTTCTTCTCACCCCTGAAGGTACACTTTGCTCCTCTCTATGGAACTATCTACAGCCCCCCAGTTATCAGGCCGCTATTGTTGTTAGGTGCCATCGAGTTGGCTCTTACTCATAGGGACCCAATGTACAACAGAATGACTCCCTGACTCTGTGCTGTGCACACAATCAGTTTTATGTTTAAACCCATTGTTGCAGACACTATGTCAATCCATCTAGTTGTGCGTCTTCCTTTTTATAGTTCACCCACCACTTTTCTAAACATGATGTCCTGCTCCAGGCATTGGCCCCTCCTGACAACATGTCCAAAATATGTAAGATACAGTCTAGCCATACTTGCTTACAAAGAATACTCTGGTTGGACTTCTTCTAGGACAGATCTGTTGATTATTTTGGCAGTCTATGGTATATTCAATATTCACCTCCAGCACCATAATTCAAAAGCATCGGTTCTTCTCTTATCTCCCTTATTCAATGTCCAGTTTTTACAAGCATATGATGCAACTGAAAATACCAAGGCATGAGTCATGCACACTATCATCTTAAATGTAACATCTTTACTTTTCAACCCTTTAAAGATGTCTTCTGTAACAGCTATTTCCAATGTAATATGTCTTTTGATATTTTGACTGCTGCTTCTTCAGGTGTTGATTGTAGAACCAAGTAAAGCAAAATCTTGGCCAACCTCGGTCTTTTCTCCATTTATATGAAGTTGCTTATTGACCCAGTTGTAAGGATTTTGGTTTTGTCAATGTTAGGTATAATCCTTACTGGAGGTTGTATTATTTGATCTCCATCAGTAAATGTTTCAAATCCTCTTGTTTCAGCTAGCAAACTTGTTCTATCTGCATAACACAGGTTGTTAACACAGGCTTCCTCCAATTCTGATGTCACATTCTTCTTCATAAAGTCCAGCTTCTAGGATTTTTTGCTCAACACTGAGATTAAAGAGGTATGGTGAAATGATACAGCCATGATGTACACATTTCCTGATTTAATCCAGGCAGTGTGTCCTTGTTCTGTTTGAATGATTGCCTCCTGGTCAATGTACAGATCCTCATCAGTACAATTATGTGCTCTGGTATTCCTATTCTTCACAATGTTTTCCATAATTTGTTATGATCCACACAGTCCAATCCCTTTGCACAGCCAGTAAAACATAAACATCTTTCTGGTATTCTCTGCTTTTGGCTAATAGCCATCTGACATTAACAATGATGTCCCTGGTTCCATGCTCTAATCTGAATCCAGCTTGATTTTTCTGGCAGTTCTCTGTTAATATACTGCTGCGGTTTGTTTTGAATGATCTTTAGCAACATTTTACTTATGTGAGATATTATTGATATTGGCCAATAATTTCCACATTCAGTTGGATCCCCTTCCTTGGGAATGGGCACAAATATGGATCTCTTCCAGTCAGTTGGTCAGGTAGCTATTTTCCACATCTCTTGGCATAAACATGTTAGTACCTCCCGTGCTGCATCTGTTTGTTGAAACATCTCCATTGGTATTCCATCAATTCGTGGAGCCTTGTGTTTCTCCAATTCCTTCCAGAGAGCTTCCACTTCATCCTTCAGTACCCTTGGTTCCTGATCATGTGCAACCTCATGAAATGGTTGATCAACAAATAATTCTTTTTGGTATAATGACAGTGTGTATTCCTTCCACCTTCTTTTGATGTTTCCTGCATCCTTTAATATTTTCCCTGTAGAATCCTTCATCATCATGATGACCTTGCTGGTGTCTGTAGTGCCAGTGGCATAGCTTCCAGCATCAGGGCAACATGAAAGCCCCCACAGCAAGACAAGCTAACAGACAAGTGAGGGATTATGCTGCTTAAGTCTCCATAAGTTACATGTACCATTACTTCCGCCTGATATGTTACTTCCTGGCTCTTTTTTCATCAAATACTGATGATTCACTGAATCCTTGGTTTTCCTTCAAAATTCACATGACACATTCCCTTCTCAGACTTATGTGAGGGGCCATGTTGGTGCAGGCACAGTCACTGACTTGTGTCCCTGGCTTATTTTCTGTCATGCTGCTAGTACTGCTGCTTTTCTGCCTCCATTCCTGGGTAAAGAGCCCTTAGAAGTCTCTTAGCCTGGTATACATTTCAGTGTGGAGGCTTCAGAGCATTCTTAGTGCACACAGAATGGGCACTCTCCAGTACACCTGGACAAATACTGTATTTTCCCCTTGCCTGGGAATCCAATCAGGCAAATCCCTACAAATTGCCTCTGAGCTTTACAGTCTTGTTCACATACTTGGCTGCAATCCAGCAGACACGACTCATCCATTCACTATAAATGTATGCTTTGTTAGAATAGCCAGTTGTTAAGCATAGTGGAAAGCAGATGTCATTCCATCCAATAGAAAGGTTATAAACCTATTTCTGTTGGCAATCAACTCCCAGGTTTTAAATGGTGAGTGAAGCTGCCAGACTTTGCTGCTGGTGGGCCCAGGAATAACAGCCCCTTCACAAAGAAGGGCATTGGGTGATGGGGTGGGATGGAATCACAGACCTCTGGGAATGGGGGAGGAGTCACTTGGCTAATTGTACCACCTGCTTGAGATTCTTTTTGCTAATGCATAAATGATGTTATTTCAGGAAAGCCCAATATTCCAGCCCTTTCAAGGATTCTGACAGAAATGTTTTGAATGATTGTTGTTGTTGTTGTTAGGTGCCGTCGAGTCGGTATCTGACTCATAGAGACCCTCTGTACAACAGGAGAAACACTATTGTCAATGCTTCTCTGCTGTTCATAGGGTTTTCAATGGCAGATTGATCTTTGGGAGGGGGTTGCCAGGTCCTTCTCCCAAGCCTACAGCACCTGGTGTTCCCTGCGGTCTCCCATCCAGGTACTAGCCAGGCCCGACCCTGCTTGTTGTTGCTGTTGTTAGGTGCCGTCGAGTCGAATCCGACTCATAGCGACCCTATGTACAGCAGATCGAAACACTTGCCGATTCTGTGCCAGGCAAACCATCTTACTTATGTTTAAGCCCATTGTTGCAGACACTGTGTCAATCCATCTGGTGGAGGGTTTTCCTCTTTTCCGTTGACCTGCCACTCTTCCAAACATGATGTCCTTCTCCAGAGATTGTTCTCTCCTGACTACATGTCCGAAATATGTAAGATGCAGTTTGGCCATTTTTGCTTCCAAGGAGCACTCTGGTTGTACCTCTTCTAGGACAGATCTGTTGGTTCTTTTGGCAGTCCATGGTATATTCAGTAGATGTCTCCAGCACCACAATTCAAAAGCATCAATTCTTTTTCTGTCTCTCTTGTTCAATGTCCAGCTTTCACAACCATATGATGCCACTGAAAATACCATGGCATGAGTCAGACGCACCTTCGTCTTCAATGTGACATCTTTGCTTTTCAATACTCTAAAGAGATCTTTTGCCACAGCTTTTCCTAGAGCAA